>JALRMI010000171.1:0-58187 GCA_026120165.1 Leptosphaerulina australis
GGAACATATTGCCAAAAGGGGCAATATGTTGCGGCGCTAGGTAGTCTCAGATAAGAGACATCACGTGATTCCCCTCTCTCTTGTCCGAATATACTAACATGAACGTTGATTATATAAATTGGCAGCGACGCTGTTGCCAAGATTCAACGTTGCAGCTGCTCTATTGGCTCAATATTTTAGAGCAAGAGATTGTTGACACGGCAAAGGGTATCACATAGGTGATGTAGGTGAATCAACAACAGTCTTTGCCACGAGGTGAGCAGATGGGATGATTGTGATTGATTTCTTGTATCTGGAGGAAGGTTGCATGGTAGGTACAGCTACGCGGGTACGGCTACCGCTAGGGCTAATTAGGCCTAACGCAACCGGATCGTGATTGTGAGAACTGCTGGCAGGTTCGACTACCAACAGAGATAAACTACCGTGATTGGCTTTGAATAAATAATAGCAACCAGCTAACGCTATACTAAATCACTGGACCGTCTCGACCGCATTTTCGTCTGAACTTCATCTATGTGGTCGCAAAGCTGCAGATAAGACAATGCCTGAACGATAATTGATGAATGAAAATTAGCACACGTCAAGCGTCGTTAGGCAAGAGTCTTGCAAAGAGTTGCCTGGGCTGTTTTCTACCATTACCTACGGCTGTCTGATGGACTGAGAATGCTTCACCGCCCAAATTGCCACAAAATCTCAGAACAACGATAATACATCAATTGCAGTGATCAATCATGTTCTACGGGAAGCGGCTCAAACACCAACACAGAAGTAGGTATTAGCGCACATGCTTCTACAGTCCGCACCAACACCTGGGTTCCATTTTACAAAGTCAGCGAGGGTAATCTTGTTGTAGCTAGTAAGCTGGCTGCACACTACGCCGTTGGCTGCGAAATGAAACTTTTTACAGTTTGCCACCATTCCTGGCTGCGTGGGTTGCGGAGTCTGGATGCTATTGTCTGCCGTCATAACCGTCGTAGTCGTCGTGGGTTTCATCGTGGTTGTGGTATGTTTGGTTGTAGTCGTTGATCCTCCTATGACGCCAACGCAGACGTGAACGTTTGCTTGCATGCCGGAACAGTCACTATTGACAGTTGGATTCCATTTTACAAAGTCTGCGTGGGTGATCTTTTGGTGGCTGATGACCTGGCTACAGACAACGCCCTTGTTGATAAAGTGGAACCTGTTACAGTTACCGACCATACCAGGCTGTGTAGGAAGTGGGGTTGAAACGCCGTTACCGGTCGACGTGGGCTTGATGCTGGTGGCAGGATATGTAGTAGGTGTCCCAGGAATACCATTGCAATAATAAGTGTCGGCCCAGATACCACTGCAGTCATCACCGACAGCCGGATTCCAGGACACAAAGTTTTGTATAGTGAAAGTGCCAAATTTTTTTACAATCTTGGCGCAGTTGTCGTTCTTGACTGCGAAGTAGAAGCTCGTGCAGCTTTCGATCAAGCCCTCTTGAGTCGGTAACGGCTTTGGCGATTCCGTTGTAGTAGGATATTGGGTTGATGGCTGCGTAGGCAATGTAATGGTAGGTTTCGCTATCGGGGTTCCAGGTATTCCAACACAGTACCAAGTTTTTGCCCAGATGCCGTCGCAGGTAGCGCCAACGGCGGGATTCCATTTGATGAAGTCATCGTACGTGAATGTTCCATACGATGCGACAATCTTGTTGCAGTTGTCGTTGGTGGCGGCGAAGTAAAAGCTCGTGCACGATTCAATGAGCCCAGCTTGCGTAGGACTCGGCTTGAGTGTGCCAGTAGGGGCGGTGGAGGTACAGGTGGTTGGGGCGGCAGTCGAAGTGGTCTTCACGGACGTCGGACGAGGCAGCCCAAAGTTGATTTCGACGCAGTATGAGTTCCCAACCTGCATACCACTACAATCTGCCTTAATGCTAGGGTTCTTATGGGAAAGTGAGTACAGGCTTTCAAGGGAGAAGTAAAGAAAGACAACGTACGTAATCGAAGAACTGTTCGAATGTGAGGTCCCAGCCGTCCTGGAAAGCATCACAGGTGTCGTAACCTGTGAACGCTGTCTCGTAATAGGTACAGTCTGAAGCGGTACTGGGCGGTACTGGGCCATCCTGTCGTGGGCCAATGCTTCGATCATTCTTGAGACTGCCGGCCTGTCTCTGTCTCTTCTTCTCTGGTCGGGAGAGCGCGAGCGCACTGCCTGAAAGGAGCAGTCCCAAAACTATCTGGAGCCGCATCTCTGAAGTTGCAAGAAGTCTGCTAAACGAGTGTTGGTGGCTGAAGAATGATGTGCAAGATGCAAAAACGACGATTTGCATTATATACCCAAGAAGCCATCATGAACGGTTCGCTCTAGACTAATAACAATCAGGCAATTTGCTCGGTATATTAACATGCCCGTGGAATCAGAGGTAAAGCTATTGGTTTCCATTCTTCTGATCTATTCGAGCTTTCGCCTTTGGCAAGCGTATGAGCAATGGACATTATACTGCCCTCGAACCTTTGGTCACACAGTCCAGAATACAAGTATGCCTGCAGGACCCTTGCCAAGTAGCAATATGTACGGGTGACGATAAACAACCATCGGTCGGAAACCAAAACTCAAAACCTAAACTTGAAATTCCTCAAAATAGCACATAATACCTCCTTTAAAAGCAATCAAAATTAGGTGCCTAATGGCCTATTTGAAAGCGGTAGCCTAGGAAATCAAGACATCACTTTAGTACTAAGTTAACAATAGATGGTTGGTATACAGATTTGGGGGGGGGGGGGGGGGCTTGGAGGTGCACAAAACGGTTGGTTTTCTTGCCTTGTCTGTTTAGGACCTCGGCAGCACCCACTCCCCGCAACCCACCCAGAATTTACGACCCAAAGCCTACTTTCTGAGGGTACAAAAAATTCCTTCGAGAACCCAGCTTTAGGATGAATTTTCAGTTGTCTGATCCTGTCAGACTTCAATGGAGATGGCAGCGTGTAAAGGTTAGGCTCTGGGTAATAGTTTCTGCTCTGGTAATAGTCTTTTCACTGCAACGTATGTCTATAAAAGCAAGTTCTATTAGCATGTCGTAATAAAACAAAGCGCTCTCTCAAAATCATCTTTCAAATAAGCCTTGAACTCAAAGGTTTTGACCATGGGGTTTGTGAATTATTAACGTTGAGATAAGTACCTTAGGGAGAGGTTTGATATTCCGGAATCTGTTTTCCGGTTTTGGTTTCCGACCGATGGTAGTTCATCGTCATCTATGGATATGCAGGACGTTTGCATGCAAGGAACTGGGAGAGTTGGGATGGTCAGGTTGGTCAAATACCGAGGCAAGGTTCACTATGGGTCTTCAAGTGTGTCGGTTGAAAATAGCCCCCCCTGAGTGAAACCTCCTGTGCCGTCATGCACATATTGTGTGCTCTGTGCGGCGATTTTTCGTCAAAAAGACTCTCGGAAATCGAGATGTTAGCAAAGTACAGAGCATGTAATTTGTCCGGTTTATCGCTGGCTCCCCGTATACATGCGTTGTCCACAGAGTTATTACAGCCGCTCACCAAGTTGTCCTTTTGCAATGGCACGTTTTTCCGCACTTTCCACAAAACCAGTGTGCATGTGTAAGCTACATTATGTTTCAGCCTATCGATTTCACCATGGAGCCCAGGATCACAAGATTTGTGAACAGCCTGCGCAAACTGCCAGAGGATGAAAGGATCAAAAGAAGGCCCTGTCATGATTACCAAAGCGGGAGAGTTCTTCAAACTGGATGTTCGCTCAGATTCTGCGGTTTTGGACGGCTTGATGCTGGAAGAAGTACGGCAGTTTTACCACGAAGGAACAGGAGGCCAGCCGATGAACAGAGACAAGGGTCCATGGTGAGTCTTTATCCTAGCGGATGCAGAGGTGTCGGCATACCCTGACCTTAGTGTGATCAAATGTGTAGCAGCAGATTACGACGCCGCTGCTTGCGTGTCAAAGAATTCGAGACTTGGTCTACATCAATATTTTGGGTAATTGAAGATGTTTTCCGGAGATTTTTTGACTCTGTGGTTCGAATCGGAGATGAAGAGGCCACGCTTGACCGAGGGACGACTGCAACCAACACAGCGTGGTACCTGATGATATTAGGGCAGTACGCAGAGGCAGAGCTGATTGGGCGCCTTGCAGTGATGGCGAGAGAGGGGGTGCTTGGGGACGAGCATCCCGATACGCTCACCAGTGGCAGCTACCTTGGATCAGTGCTAGAGAGGCAGGGCAAGTACAAGGAGGCAGAGGCAATGCATCGACGAGCACTGGAAGGGTCAGAGAAGTTTCTTGGGCCAGAGCACTCACACACACTTACCAGCATGAACAAGCTTGGGTCAGTGCTAGAGAGGCAGGGCAATTATGAGGAAGCAGAAGCTATGTACAGGCAGGCTCTGGCCATACGCGAGAAGATGCTGGGTCGTGAGCATCTAGAAACGCTGATGAATGTACATGGCCTTGCTTACTTGCTAATAAACCAATGTCACTTCGAAGAATCGCTTGCTTTACACGATAGAGCATGCGCTGCATACTGTGCTGTCTTTGGAGAGGATCACTCATCACCTGTGCATATTACCAACACCGTTCCGAAGCGACAGCTTCACAAGAGCAGTCCTGCGTCGTGCCTTTCCCCGCAAAAGTGGACAAGGACACAAACATATACAGTGGCATGATCTCGGGGTTATCATTACCACGAGGGCTGGCAACACTGGGGATCAGGAGCTCAAGACATAATTAGTGGGGCTTGGGCGAGACAGTATGTGGATGTACCATTGAGTTAGCGCAGTAACGTCAGAAACGTTTTCTTAAGTCATTTATTCGCACGTGTGTATTACAAAAGAGCACTTACGTTACGGATACGTTTGAGTTTGTGCAAGTCATATGCACGCAATGCTTGGTCTTGCGGCTCGGTCCGATCTGATTAGCGGTTGCTTCTTTACAGTATAGCTGTTCCATGTCTGTCCTTTTTATACTGTTTGAAGGTGAGACGTTCGACTGTCAACCCTCTCATGGTGTAGCTCCAAATCACCACCGCACCGCAATGAACTTATGTGTCTGTATGCATTGCTCGGAAAACAGCTTCTTGATATATATCTACAGCTTGTCGGCTTTTTGGACGGCTCGCGCGAAGCCTAAGCCAGCTCCAGGGTGGCTGGAGTGGCAATGCTAGGTATGCCCACAACGAAAAGTGTTATTGCAGGCAAAGTAAGAGGCGTGTCTGCGAAAAAAAAAAAATTTTTTTGAACTAAGTTTTTTTGTCATGAAATATCTATTCCGAGATTGTTTATGCGCATGGATTGTTGTTGGTGTTGTGATGAAAAGTGTTGATACGGCAAAGGTATCAAAAGGGGGTGAATCAACAGTTGTTACAACGAAAGTACAGTAGAGGATTGATTGATTGATTGTCTATCTACCGTTGGCTCGTCGTTCCTTTATGAGAGACGACAAGTGATCTCATCTACCCCAACGTATGTGCCGCTCATCCGTGTATCAAGGGGCATTGGGCATCATTGCACGAAGTAATATCGGACATTGCTCCGATATACTTCTGATGTCGATCCTCATCTCTGACAACATCACAAGCATGACAACTTCCAACAAAAAGCATGAGTGACTTTTCGCTACGCAAGGTTTCTCGCCGTGCAAGGGGGGGCGTCAAATAGTTGCTCAAGGAATTGTCGACTGAGCTTTGAATACGCAAGCAGTATAATTTGAGAATCTTCGGCGTAAGCGGATCGGGATCTGGACTGAATTCAAACTGAAATAGGGACCAAAGGCTAAAGACTTCTCAGTTTAATAATCTCTGCCACAAAATAGCAACCAAACCCTGCACTTATCCACCTCGACCATTTTTTTTTCGAACTCGGCACAGCATTTTGAGGCCGGTGCGATCACCAAGGTCAACTACTTCGTCCATCGTCTGTCCTACCAATAACAATCTCCACGCCTCCTGTTCTCGCATACCGTCTCAGTCGGCGTTCAACTTCTGCCAATGCGATTTGTGTCTCCGGGCTGAGTGACCATAACATGCTGCTAGAGGGACTCAAATTTATTCCCTCCCACTTCCAATCAACACGGTGAAGAAGCTCTTGTTCCCGCAGTACCTTGAACAATTCAGCTAAAGTTAAGGTATCGCCCTGAAACACTGAATGCCCTTGCTGATCTTTTAAGATTGTGACGCATGACTTCTGACGAAAGAAGTCCCCCATTCTATTCTCAATGCGATCTTCTACGTGGCCTGTTACCTCATCGCAGTCCGGATTGTATATAAAGAGACCATCATCTTTATCAGGGCTTGTGTTGGTCAGGAAACTGATCTCGGCCATCATATTGTTGTAACCTCGGGAGCTGATGAATAGGGATCCCTCTAGTTCTTTTGAGGTAAGCTGCCTAGTATAAAGGTAGTCAAGGGTTGAAATGGATTTGCCTTCCCGTCGGTTGGTACATGTTTTGTCTCTAGAGAATATGACTCTGGATGGGACAGAAGGCTTTCTGCATATTGAACGCGCTGGCCGAAAGATACGACGAAGGACCTTCCTCTTGATTTCTTGCAAGGCGTTCGGTTGCAACTCATCCTTCACAACAGATTCAGTCTTACGCTTCTTGAGTGCAGGATGTGAGGTTGCTGCCAACTCATCCGGATCTTCGAAATCACGTTTACGCTTCAATCGAGGAGACGGTCGAGGCTGGTAAGATCTGTGAAGAGTGAACGGCGCTGTGTCATCCTCGATTGTTGATGTTATTGCAGATTGGGGCTTAGATGTCTGCATAAACTGATTAGATGGTGCAGAAAATACTCCTGCACATAGCTGAGCCTTTGGTAATAGTTGAGTTTCGGGTGATATTTCTAATAATAAAGCTGATGGTGATGTTGATGTGTCAATGTCAGATCCTCGTAACACAGGAAGAGAGTCCTGGTCTTCTTTTGATGAAGCTTTCGGTTTCTCGGGTTTTTGTACCGATAACTCCACTGCCTTGGAAATTTCACGCGCAGCTATGCGCTCAAGTATGATCTTCGTAATTTCCTCGCTACTGACTTTATGATGCTGCAGCTCGCTGATATCGAACCCATCACATTCCAATAACAGAAGGCGTTCTTGGACATTTGACTTCTGGTTCCAAGTTACTGCACTCCATCTCTTGCCCATTGATAATTTCTTCTTCGTGATGCCATTGTGAGCCTTGAACCTCCAGTCAACCACCGCTACAGCCGGAGTGTTTGAAAGTGACCGCAAATTCGTTGTAGGCTGAAAGATTTTTATGGATTGCTTCCTTGCATGTTCTGCATCTGGAGATACTACAATCGTACTTTCGGGAGCCAATCTATCCTTGATTCTATACTCTTTTATTTCTTCCTTGGCACTGAGTGCAGGGTCTTGCAGCTCAGATATGCAGCTGTACTCGTTCTCTTTATCACACAGTTCGTCTTCAGTCATATCCTCAACATTGTCTTGACATACTCCAGTAGTCTTTTTAGCATGTTGTCTAAGAGCTTTGGCCTGCAATCCTGTCAAATAACTTTGGTGCTTATCCTTCGGAGCTTTTAGAGCTGCTTTTTGAGAGACTTCCCGGGCTTCCTTGTCGACTTCGTCCTTTAGGTGGCCTTCGAGCTGCGCCTTAAGAAAATCTTGTCGGTTTCGCCACCCAGAAAGAGACAGAGCAAGTGACCGAGCCCATAGTTGTTGATCGTTGGTCAGCCCGTAGTCCCTACGACTGTAAGCGACAAAAGTCTTGCGCTTCTTCAGCACTCTGCTTGGCTTTTTTGGCAAGAGCTTCTTGCGTGATTTTATTTGGGGGCTGCTCATAATAACTCACGGCTACAATCTGCTTTAAGTGTTCGATTTGATCTTGGGGAGACTTTACGTGATAACCAGCAGCAAGAATGTGCAGTTATGGTGGTTTTCCCTGTCGGCGGTTGAGCTCAGAAAGCGCAAGTTGAAACTTTGTTTGATCGTAGACAAGCAAAGGAAGATTGCAGATTGTGCAAACAGAAGAGTATGCGATGTGACCTGGATTGGCAAGCTTTCACGGCGCTTTATGTGATTGCACTTAATTGGTTTTCGTGAACAGTGCGTCTTGACGCCGATGAAAGTGGGGAAGAAAGGGCACTATGGCAGTGATTACAGGGCTGACTAAGAAGATAGCCGACTTGCAACAAAGGATATGATACACAATCGCATGAATTAAGAAATGTTGAATAATGTTTTTCATACATGCGAACTGTTGGGTGTTCTGGTATGGCCGAGACTGTCAACATCAACCGTGAACGATGTCAAACATCTTGTTTGCTGTCTTCGATTAGCAATTCCAGTTCACAATCAAATGTCTAGAATTTCAACCTCAGTTTTGTTCCTTTCTTGTTATCTTTTTTGTTATTGCCTTACATTGAAGAGAAACAACTATAGTACCGGTTCCCGGTTTCAATTGATTTCTCGATTCAATATAGTATGCCGGATGCTTGAGCGGCAATACACACAGGAAGAGCCGTCATGGAAAGTTGTCATCGTTTTATCAGTTGACTCGCCCTCGCGCAACCTGAGTGCCTTGCTTGGGATGGGAAAGTCAGAAACGTCAATTGAGTCATTAGTGCGCTCAGACATTCCTGTTCGGTATCAGATTTCAGGTTCGCCATCTCGCGGATTAAATCATTGTACATGTAGAGTATTTTGATGAAACCGACCTCGAGAGAGTACTTCTTCCACCGAGCCAAAGTCCTTACCGGCCAATCGTGAAAACAGCAGACCATGCAATTGAGTTTTTTGCGCAGAGTTACCGAGGCAGTATTCATGTTGTCTGATGTATTTTACCTCATCTGGGAATAATTTCTGATGCCAGAGATTGCGTGGGCTCACTTTCAAAGGTGAAATTGACGGATACCTAGATGAGTGGATTTTCTGGAGATTTTTTTTAAAGAGAAAGCCTGAAAATGTGATAAAGCCAGCCAGAGCAGTTGAAATGAATGTGGGAGGGCAGATGCTTTGAGTTTGACAATTCGGGTGAGCAGTTTGACACAATAGTGATTTGTCTCACACAGACTGCGGCCCAATACGTGTTCGCTCGTACACCATACAATCGCAGTCTGCGAAACACGCATCGCCTTGAAACAGTGCGTTGGTTCTCAAATCATTTATCGTCGCACTATGAGTAGAACGTGCTCAAAGATATGCCGATGGGGATAAGGATTGCAGATCTTACGCCAGGACCTTGAGTTCTCTCCTCGGAGGCTTGCAGGGCCCGCAAATCTGACGAAATTCTGTGGAACATGTAATTTAAAGTGTTTAAAGTCTTCTGCTCTCGCATGGAGGAGAGGAAGCCAAGACACTCCCCTACTAAAGGGGTTGCTCACGCAAGAACCGCCTCCGCTTTAGCGCCTGGCGCGTCCCCAATACCCTACGGGAGGTGATAATGTATGTCAAGGCAACTGCCAAATGTACCGGGACGTTAATGCAATACTACTACTGCTACTACTACTACTACTACTACTACTACTACTACTACTACTACTACTACTACTACTACTACTACTACTACTACTACTACTACTACTACTACTACTAAAGTGTTCAAAGGGAAGGACCAGTCCAAAGAAAGCGCATAATTAGTGGTAAATGGGGATTTTCTTGCACCTCTGCACTGCCACTCGCCACGACTTTCATTGTGCACCTTTCTTCTACAATTCCTGAGAATAAATCCGTGTCTCTAGAAATAAATGGAACTAGAAGTTAAGGATAGGGAAGAGGCTAAGGATAGCAAAGAAGCACTCAAAAGAGGATGTTTTCGAAACTTGTGAGGATAAGTCGAGCTGGTGCGCCTAGTTGATTTACTCGATCAATACACAAGCAACAGGACATGAGTGATAATGACGCCCTGTGCATTATCTCACCTATATTTTAGCAATTGCAATGGGAAAGTGGATGTTCGAAGGATGAATGGTAATAAGTTGAAGTTGAAGATCTGACGTCAACGCGATACATCTTCTGACTAAGCGACTCCGGCTTGGGAATCAATAACCCCCTCACTCTATCATTTGAAACATCTTGGGCATAACTGACATTGAGCTCACGGCAAACCTGTTGTTACGAATCGGATACTGCACTATACTAAGAAGATAACTGCCTGCATTCACAACAACAACAACAACAACAATCATAGCACAAACACAAGGCAATCAAAACCAGATATACAAATCATCCTATCCTTGTTGAAGGACTTCGACATCAGAAAAAGTCTACAGCGCCACGATCAGGTTCTGTAAAATCATGACCTCAATTTCTTTTCCACAGCTACATGTCCGGCAGGACCTCACCACCCTCTTCACTACCCTCGAACAATCTTTCGCCACGACCAACCTCGGGTCAGACCGATGGTATCTCATCACCCTTACTGCTCTAGTCGGAGGTATGGAGCCCGAATTTTCCAGCCAACTCTATCTCCACATGATCAACCAACCCTCCCACCAATCGTCCTCATCCCGCCAAGCACTAGTTCGACGCCTACGCGAAGCGCTCGTCAAGCTAGTTTCAATTGTCGGTGTATGCAAACCCCTCGAAGCTATTCTTGCTATTTCTAAGGTTGAACGCCCCGAAGACAGGGATTACAGCTTCACCCGGGAGGACTGGAAGGCGGATGATGCGAATCATGAAAGAGGAGCCAACTGGCTGAAGAAGATTTACGCAGGCAACACGGGTGATACGTTGGCCCTATTTGATGCACACCAAGACTTCCGATGGATTTCGACAGAAATCACCTACGGTCTTTACCTGTCTGATCGACAGGTACTAGATGATTGGGATACGGAGGTTGTTGTACTAGCAGGGATCATGATTCAAAACCTGAAACTGGAGACGAAATGGCATATCAGAGGAGCTTTGAGAGTAGGTATGAGCGTGGAAGATGTGAAGGTGGTCATGGAGACGGTACGGAAGGTCGCTGAGTTTACGGGTGTAAAATTGACCCGAATACCAAGTGTGGAGGAAGTCGAGGGTGAGGTATGAGCAGATGGCTTCACCTGTGAGACGACCTTGACGATAACGCGTTACTCTGCATATATCTCAGCATCGAATCCCTAGAGAAGAGCAAAGTGTCATTTCCAGGCAGGCTTCAAGTAACTCCTTCGAAGCTTATCCTAGCCTGCCTGAGACTTGTCTCCATAATTCTTCAGCAATGCAAATTTACAGGAATATTAACCTAAGTAAAGTTGACCTTCTACTGGATTTTACTACCTACATTGTAACCTTCAAATCTATCAGGACAGGCCAGTAACACTGTGGCATATGCGTTATTCGACTATGAAGGGCCTTTTCACCATGTCTTCAGGCTCAGTAATTGCGAGCCTTTTTGATAGGGTTCAAAAGCTTTCTTAGTTTGGGATCTTTAGAATTTCGATAACTGGAAAAGGGGGCGTTCCAAGACGGGCTTAGAGTAGCTTCTCATGTGCCAGTGAAAAACTCACAGAGACTGGATCTTAAATATTGACACCTGAAGGTTGAATTTTCTAATATCCAGCACAGCCTGGGAATAGTGAAAGTATTCCGACATATTTACTTTAGCATTCCCAAAAGTACACTACCCCCGTCCAGCTCTGAGTGTGTTTAGATTTGGGCAAGTAATGTCTACGCACCAACACGTAAAGTATATGAATATGTCGCACATGTAGCATCTGCTGATGTTAGTGAGACGGCCAAAGAGACTAGAACATTATCGACAAACAGGTCGCGGAGACACCGTGTAGGAGATCTGCCCGCTATTCATGGCATTGTACTTGGCAAGTGCGGTCAATTTACAGACTAGACTGCAAAAGATACGGGAGACACACTTTGAATAGTATACAGTGAGCTTATCTCACAGATATAGTGCCTGCGGATTGGTTAAACTGAAGACAAAGCCTCAGTGTGCACAGGTTGGTCGAAGTCTTTGATATACAGTTGGCTGTGAGCCAGGGTAGTGGACTTTACCAGACATGAGTACAAGTAGATCTTCCCAAATATTGAGAAATATCTAACGAGTGCGATGAGGTATTCCACGGCTGTCTTGGTACAATGAATTTAGTAAGTGGGTGAAAAGTAACGAAGTTGGAGCTCTTACCGGTAGGCAGCGCCCCTAGTAGATGGTCACAGCTGCATTACTGGAATGCAAATAACCTCCTGGGTGAAATGCCGGCCAAATTGAAGGATTCAAGAGAAGTGTATGCAGTGATGAGGTTCCAGGCATGATTATAAGTACTATCCCTGATCCTGTTCATAGTGATTTCCTTGCCGACGGTAGCAGCGATCGAAGCTTGAGTGTGTAGGTGGTCGCAGCTCACTTGCCGCTCCATCGTGGCTTCCTTTTGTTCATTGAAAACACCTTCCAAATTCGGATTCATCTATGAGGATGCTTTACATCACTTCACCTCACCAAGGCTCTTTCTGCAAAGCTCTATCCGAAAAGCTCTGTCTAAAAAGCTCAGCGATGACCACAACACCAACTTAATCACATTGAAAACCTTGCCCCCAAAGTAAGAATTCCATATCGGCGCCTGATCACTTACTGACTCGCTTTAGCCCACCATGTGTCAATACTGGAAGAAACTTCACACTTGCAATCACCTCTCGGACCGCAAATACATCGAAATGTGCCGCCCGGGCTATCTCAGTAATACAGTTTGTCCAGACATTGACGACAACTTGCAGCCTCGCCCATCACATTTCCCATGTTGGCCATGCATCAAGCAATCCGTGCGCGACGAAGCCCAAGACAAGCAGATTCGAGCCTTTACAGTCGCAACGGCGGCCAAAAGCGCTCGAGAGCAAGCTGTAAGGCAGAGAGCTGAGGATGAGAAGAGAGCCAGGGAGGAGAGAGTGAGACGAGAGGCGAAGGAGAAAGCTGAACGGGAGAGAGTCTATGAGCAGAAAATCAAACTCGAAAGGGAGAAGGAGATAGAGAGAGCAAAGAAGGAAGGTGGGACGTGGATGCTTGCTGAGGCCGGCAGCGGGAAGAAGAAAAAGGTGAAGGGGTCTGTGCCTGCTAGTCCTGTAAGTCCTGCAAGTCCTGTGGGGCCGATCAAGAAGGGCATGTGGAAGGAGAACGAAAAAGGCACGGAGACGATTGGTAGGGCTGGAACCTGGGGTCCAAAGAAAATCCTGAGTAGGAAAGAAGGCGCCGCGGTTCTTACGAATGTGGGAGATGGAATCAACAGTCTCAATGGTGTGAATGGTGTGAATGGTACGAATGGTACAAATGGTACAAATGGTACAAATGGTACGAATGGTGCGAAGTAATGGGAAACTATAGCCGGTTTATAGATTCTTGCTGTGCCTGAAAAGGGGTAAAAGATTAGGAGATGAGAGGATGAGTGCATTTGCGGGTATGATTTCAGAATGCATTCAAGCACATAGTACAAGGGTAGGCTTTGCGACAGACGGTCTTTCAGCATAGAAAAGGGCAAGATCGAGCCCTGAGCACAACTCGACAGATCTTAAGGTGGAGACATGTGGAGAATCATTTAAGGGTCGCATATGAAAATGTCAGCTATATTTGCGTGTCAGCGACGCTCATTTTGGTAAACTATCAAGGGTATATCCATGCCTGTGCCCAAACCAAACAACACTACAAAACTATTGCTCACACATATCCAAGCACCCGCATCGCCGTGGTTATTCACAGATGTGGCGTCCTGGCAACCAGATCCCGCAGCGCAGACTCTAGCAGCGTATCCTTCTCCTTCAACACAAGATACACAAGAACACAAGTTTTGGCCTTCAAAATTGTACGAGAACACCCTAAGCCCTTCGCCTCCGCATCTCCGACTCTTTCTTCTCCCTTGTTCCCTTGTGTACAACACCTTGCACTCTGCTCCCGCCTAGGGTCTTGAGTGTCTCAATCAGCTTATCCGTCTCATCGAGCTCTTGCATATCATCACCCCCACCAATGCTCTTGCCCTGGACTAATACATTAGGAACTGTCCGTCGGCCAGTCATTTGTGCGAGTGTATCTTGTAGTTTTGCACCGAGCGGGTGCTGGTCGAGTTCTACGACGTAGGGCGCAGGCGTTATCGAGTACTTTTCAAGGAGGATGTGCTTGGCGCGTTTGGAGAAGGGGCAGTATGATTTGGAGAAGATGATTACTGGAGCGAGCATTAGCTTGAGACGAACAACGGAGGCGAAGGGGAGGGGTGGACAAACTTGGGCTTTTCTTCAAGATGGCGTTGAGTTCAATCTCAACATCATGGTCTTCTGGTGTCTCGTGCTCCTTCATTGCTGCTTGATCGCGTGGTCGGCCACCTTGTGCTGCGACACCCGGAACAGGCGTCGCCCTCTCGCCTTCGATCTTAACGCGCCCGGCAACAAACTTGTCCTTGCCCTCGACGGCTTTGTGGTATTCGACGCTCTTTTCCTCAGCTTTCCTCTTGGCGGCTTCTTCGGCTGCTTTGAGGCGTGTGCCTACGCTGTCTGCGTCGCGCTGCTTAGCGGCTTGGGCGAATTCTTGCTGTTGGAGTGCCTCTTGAGTCTTAGTATAGAAGTCTGATGCATGTGTTTGCGAGCCTGAGAGGTTCATGTAGAGGATCACGACGACAGTGACGAGGAAGAGGATACTGAAGAGTTTCACGCGGCGTTGCGACGGCATTGCGAAGTTGGTGATGTGTAGTGTACTGTTGAGTAGCGAGATGCTGACTGTTAAGTCTTTTGACTGGTTGCTCGTGCTTTCGTATTTTTTTTCTGGTAATAGGGGCTACCTATACTGCGAATGACCAGTTCAATTGTGTATGCAAGGTGGTGGTGGTTAAGACGGCTGTCGGCAGGTCAGGCGAGCAATTGCAGGATGCAGTGTTTGTCCGAAGATACAGCGCGCCGGTAATGAGAGTGTACTGCTGCTGAAGCTACCAGCAAAATTTCTGTACAAGAAAGAGTGCTTGCTATATGTGCTGATGACAAAGTAAAAGCGGTGGAAGCGGTGAAAGGAGTGAAAGCATGAATGCAATGGGGGAAGTTCAGAGCTTCTGAGAATGGAATGCGCTGGTACTTGGCAGATGAACGCATGTGCGAGGTGAGCTTTCCCGTCCCCACTTTTCCACTGCCTGCCATGACCAATCCATCATCCCTGCAGATGTCTCCTCTGATGCTCGACACACTCGCAACATGGCTTACATAAGACACGCTCGTAAATGTGGCTTACATAAGACTTCATGATTCCGCCGTGTGCAATTGGTAACCTTGGATGTGCCTCGATCAGTTCTGGTGATATCACCGGTATGCCATTATGTCTATCTGCAAAGGCACGTTCCATATTTGAGCGCATCACTTCCCATCCCAATCCGAAAAACCTCATGCCTTGCATCATAGTGGCGCTGGGTCATTTGTGGTAACATTCAGATGTTGTCATCTTCATCTCACTTTTTGGTGGGCCGGGATGAACGTGCTGCTTCAGCCGCTGTGGTGGACCGAGGGACCCCAAGATATCGAAACAGAAGTCTGCCCGCACGCTTGTAATAGCATACCCACAGCCTTCTGGCGAAACACCAGGCTTCACAGGCTGCATGCTAGAGCTCTGGGCCAGCAAATCTCTACTGGTGGATAGCAGGTCTTGAATACTCAACAAAAGGATCCCCACGCATTCCTTACAGCAACTGTGCTAAGCAGCAAGCATCAAGCATCAAGCATCAAGCTTCCCCACAATCTGCGGCCCTGGCCCCGCATCAACATTTGCCAAAAGGGAATGGTTCATGACGCTTCAAGGAAGGCTGACCAACTTGGGCCTAGTCTGGCCCTAGCCCTCTTTTGCCTTTCCTTCCGCGATCATGTCTACCCTCGGTGCATCTCAAGTTCATGGTGATGGATATATACGTGTGAGTGAAGACTTTCTAAATTGCTCGTCAAAACCTGTAGCTACATGTCGCCAGGGCTTCCTGTTCATTGCATAACATCACCTCCACCATGTCAAGCCTGAAAACAACACCCATCTCAATTCCTGTATCTGCGGCTGAAAAGAGTAATGGTCGTCTTGATCAGCGCAATCTCGAGATCGCTACTCGTGCACTGGCCCGTGATGGATTGATTATACTAGAAGACCTGATTGACCATGCTGTGCTGGACCGCCTTAACGAGAAGATGGTTAAGGATGCGTACGAGCTTCAAAGCAGGAAGGACAGCCCGTAAGTAAGAACATGGACTCATTCAACACAACTTCTGATGACCAGCAGGTACAACTATAACAAAGGCAATATCCAGCAAGACCCACCTTTGACCACAAAGCACTTTGAAGACTCAATCTATATCAGTACTTCAACTGCTAGCCTTGACTGCCCTTAATGCACCACTGACTCTGATCAGATCCTATTGTAACACAAGTGACATCTACAACCCTTGGCCCCTACCCATCCCTCCGCTTCATCTCTGGTAACACCGCCCTCCCGCCCGCCTCCGACTCTCCGCCAGCATCTCAACCCACACACAATGATGCCGACTTTGACCATCTTGCGATCCCCTTCGCACTGGTCATCAACGTGCCTCTCGTAACCATGACCACTGAGAATGGATCGACAGAAGTCTGGCTTGGCACGCACAGCAACACCACCATCGCTGACCAGGACGGTGAGCATGGCGATCGCGCTAGCGGGCGTATAAAGGCGCACCTTCTCAGGCAGAAGAAGGAGGTCCGAGGCCCGAGTCAGCTGGATGTCAAGAAAGGAAGTGTTATTATCAGGGATTTGAGGCTGTGGCATGGGGGAAAGCCGAATTTGAGTTCGGAGCCGAGGGTAATGCTTGCTATGAGTAAGTCTGTGGGGGGTTGGGATGGCATTGGACTCCGAAACTGATGAAAACAGTTCATTTTGCTCCTTGGTACAGGAATCAGATGGAAGTCGAATTCGCTGAAGGCCTCTGTGGGAGATTGACCAAAGAGAAGACGGGCCTCGAAATCGCAGCAACGTTCGCCAAAGAAGAAGAGGTGTTGAAGGGGTACTTAAACAGGCCTTATGGCAATGCGTATGATTTTGACCAGGTCGATAAAGTGGAAGGCATTTTTTGAGCAACAGCAGTAAGCCAATTTCGAAGTCATCACAGCAATGATTGACAGTAGGATTCAACCAACTAAAAAGTACACGTCAAATACAAAGCATGCCAAGATGCCGTTCTTCCTAATTTAGCCAATTCCCGCTGTCGTCACAGAACCATTGGTTCCTTCATTCTTGTACTATGCTCAGTCAGCCGCCATCTGCACGTCAGCAACTTCGAATCATACCAGGCTTGGCTAACATAGACAACTTGAACATAATGATGCCCCACTTCAATTAACTTTCAACTCCAAATTCCATGTTGTCTCAATCTAGTCGTTATCATGGTGGCGATCCCAATCAATAGTGTTGCACTTGCGGTTGAAATACCGCTGATGGGTGTAGCTCTGGGTACTGTCGCACTCAGGGTATGGTCAAGAATTGCGGTGAAGCGAAGGCTCGCTGCCGATGACTTGCTGATTATATTGGGCACTGTACGCCAACTGTTTTGCAAAAAAATCACAGGATCGCTGACAGAAGATTATAGGGTTGCGCTATCGCACGCACCGCCATATCATGCCTCAGTGCAGATGACATCCTAGGTTACGACAGGAAAGGGTGAGCAATTCCTGCTCATCAAGGAAGACCATGCGCTGATGTTCAAGGTAGCCCTGACGAAGCAGACGAGGTGCCCTACTATCAGTACATCTTCGAGCGCCGGCTTGCATACCTCTTCGCTGTAACCCTCATACGATTCTCAATTCTTACATCCTACCTCCGCATATTTCCACCCGCATTGTATGGCCTGCGGCTTGGATGTTATGGACTTTTCTTCCTTACCATTGCTCTTTTCATTACGGTACTTTCAGTGCTGGGTGTTTCCTGTTCCGCCATCTACAAACTCTGGACGCCTGACTGGCACACATTCACTGGCTCGCGATGTTTCAGCTCGGCGGTTTATAGCTACACCGCAGCAGTCGGCGACTGTATCACGGATCTCCTCATATTTCTGCTGCCTCTACCTTACATATGCACCATGTCCAAGCTCCACACTCGGCAAAGACTTACACTAGGAGGGGTGTTTGCTCTCGGCACTATCGTATGCTGTGTAGCACTCGTTCAAGTACCGTTTATCATGAGGAGGGAAAAGAAGGGGACTTATTTTGGTCCAGCGATCAACATGCTGGTTGCCATACAGATCTCACTTGCCATTGTAGCTGCTTCGCTGCCGGATATGAGGGCACTGATGAGACGCATTAAGGAAAAGAAAAAGGACGTCTTGTGCAGTGACGGTTGTGGGTGAAAAGGCTGGAACCAGATAGCCCAGTATTTATTGCTGCAAGTATTTGCTTTTGACAAGACCTCTGGCACCAGCAACGATTGGTCTTGAGTTTATTGGCTAAGATCTCGACGTAAGACATCTGCATGCTTACTATCGGTCACCTCTCACTTCTTGCTGCATAGTGATTACTGTAACCGAAGCGGCTAGCCTTCTCGCATATCCGGAGCTGGCTCCGCAGCGGGGTCCACTGGGCGCTTGATCGACCGCTCGATCAGCGCCGGGTACATTATGGACGGGGGACAGCCTGATGTTTTTTTCTGTTGGCTTCGAATGCCCGTCGGAAGAGGAAACGATGGTGCGGGATATTCACCAGGGCCAACGAGTATATATAGAGGTGGCTACACGCAACACCTCTACCATGGACTGATCCTATATTCACATTCATATTCTTATAACTAAGATACCTTGACGTATACTGACCGGGTAAAACTATGGCAAACACATTTGACTTTGTTATTGTTGGAGGTATTTCCCCCCTATTTCCTCACTGTTCTTTTGATCATATCCTATTGTTACCTGTTCCATTTGCTCTCATTGTGTCATTCGTTTCCTGATCTTGCATCATCCTCCCAACGCCGGTTTCTTATGATCCATGTTTCAATAAATAAGGTCTCCGCAATCTACACAGCCTAACATCGGTCTATTCCAGCGGGCACATCTGGCTGCCTACTCGCACATTACCTCGCCAACTCTGCAGCAAAGCCTTCGGTCCTCGTAATTGAAGCGGGCAACCAACCATCTGGCGACTTTCTCAACGCCCCCGCGCACCGCTACCATACCGCCCTCTTGCGCTCTGACCTGGACTACGGCTATGTCTCTGAGCCAGAACCTGGGCTAGGCAATCGCACAGTCCCATACACGCGTGGAAAAGGCCTTGGTGGCTCCTCGATACTAAATTTCGGTGTGTACCTAAAGGGCAGTGCGGCAGACTACAACGAGTGGGCTGAAAGGGTAGGTGATGATGCTTGGCAATGGGAAACGGTAAAGAAAGATTTTGCGGCGATTGAGACTTATGAGTTTGATGAGGCGAAAAAGTATGCACATCTTGCAAAGCCGGAGCCAGGTGTACATGGCACGTCAGGAAAGATCAAAGTTGGGCTGCCACCCCAGTTGGAGAAGGGTGTGCTTGAGACGATGCAGGCGCTTGTTGACGCGGGTGAGGAAATTAACCTTGATCCAAACTCTGGGAATCCTATGGGGATGAGTATGTTCCCATACAGCTACAGCAAGGATGGGAGGTCGACAAGCGCGATTGCGCATCTGAAGGATGCACCAAATAACCTAAAGGTCTGGACAGATGCTAGTGTAACGAAATTTGCATGGAGTGATAGCGGCGATAGGGTCACGGGGGTCGAGATTGGAAATGGGCAAAAGGGTAGGCGTTAACCCATGCAATTATCGTCTTGCACAATACTGGACTGACAGAGTACCAGCCCATGCTACCAAAGACGTCATCCTGTGCGCTGGCTCGATCGATTCGCCACGGTTACTCCTTTTGAACGGCATTGGGCCCAAGACCGAACTAGAAAGAGTCGATGTTACAGTAAAGAAAGATCTGCCTGGTGTAGGAAAGCATCTACAGGACCATGTTCTGGCCTTCATGAGCGTGGAAGTCGACGGTGCCATGAACGATCGGTGGGCTTTCGAATCGGACGAAAACCTGATGAACGAGGCTGCCGCTCTTTGGGAGAAGGACAAGACTGGAGCCTTTGCACTTCAGCAATCGTGCTTGTGGGGAGGTTTCTTGAAACACCCCGAACTTTGCTCTTTGCCTGAGTACACCGCGCTTCCACCGTCAACACAGCGGTTCCTTGCAAAGAAGGACGTACCAACATTCGAGTTCATCAACAACTCCCTTGCGTGGCCGCCTGGTGTTCAGGTTGAAAAAGGCAACAGCTACATGACCTTTATTGTGTTTCTGATGAACCCGCAGAGCGAAGGATCGGTTACTTTACGCTCGTCTGATCCGAACGACCAGCCCATCATCAATCTCAACCTCCTCACACATCCCTACGATTCAAGAATCATGCGTGAATCTGTGCGCTTGATATGGGAGAAGATTGCACATAACAAAGTGCTGAAATCGTCCATCAAGCGAACACTCTCCGGACCGGCAAGTTTGTCTGATGTTGATATCGATGCTTTTGTCCGTGACAACGGCAGGATAGGTTGGCACGCGAATGGCACGGTAATGATGGGGAAGGAGGGTGAGGAGGGTGTCTGCGTAGATAAAGACTACAAGGTGCTGGGCGTGAAAGGGTTGAGGGTTGCTGACTTGAGCGTCTGTCCTTTAACGACCAACAACCACACACAGCCAACAGCATACCTGATTGGGTACAAAGCGGCACAGAGAATCATCAAAGAGTATAGGCTAGACACAGTAGAACATACGAAGGAGGGCCAAATCCTGGCCAAGGTGTAGGTGTTGAAAGACATAGAGACAAAGACTAGAGCCGTATTACAACATACTTCGAGGATGATACGGGGGTGTGCAACAGTAATTCAAAACTCAACTATACTCTAAACGACGACACATGACACGATCTAGTCGGGTACGAGCGCGTATGCAGCTGAACCAAGGATGCTGCCGCAGTAATCAACTGACAGTGGGATGTTACATGTAATAAGGATGATGGCTATTGAACGTAGCGTGGCGGTGGATGACGGTGGCTGGCGGTTATGGTTGCTGGGTAACAACTGTGTCTGTGCGCACAGTTGTATACACTGTGAGCTCATCTCGCCCACCAGCAGGTCTAATCCAGGACGTACTCGCGAATAATCAAAACTTTGCACTACCATACTCACAAATAACAGCAACACAATCCATATATTTATTCGCAATTAGGTTTCAAGATTCGTGATCCTGTCCACCTGGTTGGCTAGCTATTGGAAGCTCCCAACCTCCCCAACCACCTCAGCGGGAAGCTTCGCTCGCTCCCAGCCTCAACCAAATCTAAGTGCCCTATTTCCTCCCTTGCACGACGTCAACCCTTCTTTCCACGTTTGCACACTCATTCTTTGTTTGTTGTATTCCAAAGAACAACAATCGCTGACTTTGTATCTTACACGCCCTGCATTCCAATATCGAAGCATTCACAAGGCTCGCTACAGATTCTATTAGTTATCGCTTGCAGACACGCTAAGGTAGCGACCCCGCATCGCATTACCACTTCTCCTACCACATTCACCTCCACGAACTACGCCGGTTCCTGAACAAGCAACGAAAAATTCCAGAAGGCACTCTCCGGTCTCAACCAGGCCCACAATGGGTATATTCCAGGCTCTCACTCTCCTGGCACTCACCACATCTACTGTCTTTGCAAAACCATACCCTGTCCACGATGAAGAGCTCATGCAACTTCATAATGCCACTCAGATCGACAAACGAGCTGCCTGCGATGGTGTGAGCTGTGGTTGGGACAACTGGCTCTGCTGTCCTTCAGGCTCGACTTGTATCACTGATGCGAGTAACCAAGCGCAGTGTGGCTCTGCTGGTGCCGCGCAAACTGGCGGTGGATGGGTGTACTACACGACAACTTGGGTCGAAACTGTTGGTGCTGTGACAAGGACGAGCGTGGGCTCTTCTTACGCTGGTGCAGGTGGTGCAGCACCAACAGCCGCATGTGGGAACAGCCAGAGCCCTTGTGGAAGCGTATGCTGCGATTCCGGTTTCTACTGCAAAGCATCTGGTACCTGCGCCTTAATCGCTGGTGGCTCGTCTGGCGGCGTGCTGCCTACCGCATCTGTTTCTGCACCTGTTCGACCGACCAGCAGTACACTCGTGGTTATCACGTATACAGGTACACCCACCACAACAGTGCCTTTCCAAACCCCAATCCCCACAGGCGCAAATGGCTCCCTCACCGAGACAGACGCCTCCAACGGTCTCTCTGGCGGCGCGATCGCAGGTATCGTCATTGGCGTGATCCTCGGTATTCTCCTGCTTCTTCTGATTTGCTTGTTCTGTTGCGCTCGCGCGCTTTTCGATACACTCCTTGGCATCCTAGGTATCGGGGGCAAGAAGCGCAAGCATACCCATGAGGAGACGACCTACATTGAGGATCACCACCATTCGGGCGGTGCGGCTGCCGGTGGCAGGTGGTACGGACAGGGTCCTAGCAGGCCGAGTAGGCCGATGAGTGAGAAGAAGAGTGGAATCGGGAAGGGCATGGGTGTGGCTGCTGCGCTGGGCGGGCTGGCACTGATGCTAGGGTTGAAGAGGAGGAATGATAGACGGGATGATAAGAGTACTACTGTCTCCGGATCGTCGTACTATTATTCAGACTACACATCCTCGAGTAAGTACCAAAAACGAAGCTTCAGATGGACGGGTCGCTGACGATTTTATAGGCAGCGCAAGCTCTTCCGACAGGCACACACGACACACAAGACATTCGAGCAGACGATAGGGATCGTTCGACTCGTCTGTTTCTCGCTGACGCCTGTACAAAGTCTTTCCTTATCTTCTAATAACTGCGCATTCGGTATGAGCGGTTTCTTTGCATTCTGCAGCGCCCACGGGCCTGCTTTGGCGTTCGGCGTACGGTTTACGACTCACGAAAGATGGTTTCAAATGAGTGACGGAAATGAGGAACGGAGTGTCGGTAATGTTTTACAGAGGACATTCGGACGAAGGGATCGAAGCACGAACTGTACATGACATTTACAGTGGCCTTCGCGCCACAAATATGATTCGACTATTGATGAAGAAACGCTATTTTCCATCTTACAGGACATTACTCGTGGACCCATTGTGCATCGTCTAGCGGTCGTTCATGCCGGCGTATGATTAATCCTCTCCGCAGAAAATGGACACTGGCCGTGAATATTCGAGTCTGGGACATCATTTTCCAATATACTGGCGTCACATGAAAGATTGTCTCCGACCTTTATTTCCAGCAAAGCTCTCTCGCCTCTTTTTACCAGGCTGGGACTTTAGTTATCCACAACAATAATCCTTATTACTAGAGAAACAGTAGTTCCTCCCGCCTTATAGTCTGGCACTCCTATAGAACGTAAGAGTAATCACTAGTACAACCAGAATCCAAGCACAATCAGAATCCAAGCACAATCAGAATCCAAGCACAATCAGAATCCAAGCACGACTCTGCTAGCGCGATACACTTAGCCAATCCTTCCAGCGATGATGTGAGGTTTCTAGCGGAAGTCAAGCAGTATTTCCCTGTTCCCTGCAGACAAAACTACGCCACCAAGACCATTAGAGTAGCTCTGTTGCTTCGTCAATGTCTCTTCGTGCTTTGCTATTGCAGCTGTCCCAGACATGCATGGCTGCCTATACCCCTTCCAGCTCAGCCTATCAGCTTGTTAGAAACCGCAGAATACGACTCAGGTATGCGTGGTCCAGAAAATCGTTCTTCGTTAGTACAGTCTCGACTTGATATCTGGCCGAGCTGGTTATATTTACAAGCGAATGCATAGAATGCTCCACACATTGTTGCGAAGACTTTGCCTAGATCAGATAGAAGCTGAATTGCGCACGGCTGTGCCGCCTTCTGACATGGTCTGGCTTCCTACGTCTGATGGAGTAGCTCCAATGTATTGATTACAGTATGTATTCGTGCATTCTTCCAGCTATTCGCTTGCGCCCTGTGGGTCGTGAGGCGTACAGCTTGTTTCTGGGAAGCCATGTATGTGCATCGAATGCTGGATCATCTGGGCTTTGACAAATTTGTCGCTCGCTTTGGAACTAATAGAGTTGTCTACAAGCAAGCCGGATTGATTGACAAGTAGTAGGCCAAGTTGCGTATGTCAACAATCAATACAACTAGTAATGAATCTCAAACATTGATTCTCTCACTCTTCCGTGTTGCCAACCGATTGATAGAATTGATAAAATGGCGCATCTGAAATGGAGGTTTCTAGGCAATCTTGCAGGTATACCCTTCCACGTACGTATTTCGAAATGCTCAGTGGATTTGTCTTCAGAGTAAGTTGCTGCAGTAATTACACTATGTGTTATAAAGTCAGCACGAGCCCATCGCCACAGCAAGATCAGAGCAGCCAGTAACTGGGCACCTGCCTTACGCCTTTTTTGCTCAAGTGTATCCCGAGCTTTTGAGAAAACCCGTTCATAACCAGGGCTGCTGGCAAGTACAGGCGACGCGCCTGTTGGCAATTATGAAAGCTTAGGCGCTTTGGCTTCGACGCAACCCAGTACTTTACAGCTGTAGTACCCACCTTGTGCTGATCAGACGTCCACATTGGCTCTATTAACCAACTATCGTACCAATCCTCCACATCCTCTGTTTTTCTTTTGCTCTCATTCGGTTTGGTGTCGATAGCGTCACCAAAGCTGCTCATGGCAAGCTTCTGGCGAAACATTGATTGTGTAGGAGCAGTAACAGGCTTGTACATATCCCAAAGCTGCAGACACTTTGCGTGAGCGGAGCTTAATTGTGCAAGCTTACTGCACCAATGCACCCAACAGGTCATAGTACGGTGCTATTGGAATAGAACTAAGTGCTATATAGGTGAGACTTCGACACTACGGCTGAATTAAGGGTGGAAGAGAGCGAAACACGTACGCAACAGGCGTTGTACGTACGTAGATTTCCTATTTGGGCCAAGTTTCGACGCTCAAGTGAACTGCTTCCCCTGACTCCTACGCCGTGACTGCTGCTATTCGCCTCTTGAACTCCCCTCCCTCACCTTTCCCTTCAATTTGACTGTTGTTGTGTTCGCGTTATTACAGGAGTATTGGGCTGGGAACTTATGACGTAACGATTGGACTGCAAGATCTTCGGACTCAACCTTATCATCAAGGTATTCGTCGTATATGGGTTGTTAATTTCAACTGACACTAGATAGCTGGGGGGACAAATCCCAACACCCAAGCTACATACATACAGTACCTTCGAGGAAGAAGACAGCAACAGAATTACATCACCGCGAGAGCCCGTTACCTAAGTCCTTCGATTTTACGAAGTAGAAGGAGGAATCTATACAGCACAGCCTTAGTTCGGTACCTACACAACTGCGAATAACCATATTTTTCAAAAGACAGTTAAGCCTACCCAGAAGGGCGTCACTGGTTAATCTCGCGATCTATGAACGTCACTGTAGAGGTGGGCACGAATAACCGGTATATTCGCATTCGTACGAATATTCGTAATTATTCGTATTATTCGTTGGTTCTACCGAGGAGCTTCAGATTTATATGCATCTCTCAGCAGCATTACCCGCCTCATAGTCTCTGCATTCAAGGAGTATCGCCGTACACCCAACAAATCCCGTCCGCGACTAAAGAGCCTTTCTACTGCCACCTCAGAGGCTGGTACTGCTAGGTAGTCTCTTGCAGCCGCTGCCATCCGGGGGTATTCGTCTCTATACATCCTCCACCAAGAAAACGGCCAATCCTTTTCCTTGGTCACCGACTCGTGGACCGTCACCAAATCTTCTTCAAAGTAACGGTCGATGTCAGACGTTGCTTCTTTTGAGGCTGTAGCTTCTGCAGCACACGATCCTCAATGCTTTGTGGCTTGGTATTCTGCTCTCTTTGGGCTGATTAATCTTGATCCGACTTCGATGGGTACCGTTTATGGAGCTGTTCCTTTACGCCAGTTATCACTTCTATGGCAGCATCTTCTCCTGATTCCTTCTCCAATAGTAGCGTCTTGAAGCGTGGATCCAGTATGGGCGCTATGTAGTAAGCATCTTGCGCGTCCATGAGGTCATAATACTTTCTGTACTTCTTCATCCCAGCGGATACTGCTGAGCTAATCTCTGAGCTCAAGCCTGAAAATTCCCCCTGCGCAGATTCAGCATCGTGCATCAAGTCGTGCAGTTCGTAGTATATTGGTATTGCAAGACTGATCTGAGGCTGACGTCTTGACACCAGCTGAGTGAACTCGTCAAACTTAGAAAGAACATTCTTGATTTGCTGGAGGCGAGACCAGTCTTTGGGAGTAAACGGCAGCAAATAGCTCTGATTTTCTATCCACTTCTTGATCTGTGTCTTTGCTTGCAACGCCTCCTTGAGCATGCGATAGGCGGAGTTCCAGCGATTTTCAACGTCATACTCGATAAATTTATCATTTAGGCCGTGTGTCTGGCAGGAAACCTTCCACTGCTACCTCCGTTGCGGTGTCCTGGCTATCCAGAGAACTAGGATCCGAAGTCGAGCTAATTCGGAGTGCCGTCCAATCTTCTTATTCTGTTGCAAGAGGTCACACATTTTGTTTGCTGTCTTATGGTCCCCTAGCTTTAACTCCGAAAGAATGTTGCTAGTAATGAGATGGAGTACGTGCGCTAAACAGCGTACATAACTGTCGACGCCGAGAAAGCGCAGATCTTCTTTATCTGCCGATGCATTCCCGTCTGCAGGTAACTTATCCTTTAGGCTGAAATACAACTCAGACATCAGTGTCTCGTTGTTGGCAGCATTATCCGCAGTGATAGTAAGAAGTTTGTGCTCAATTTGCAGCTCGATGAGCATTTTTGCACTAATTGTGCCATGTTTTCTCCACTGTGGATACCACAAAGCTCTGTGAACTCGAGGACTCGTTCCTTATACTCCAAGTCTGCTGTTAGCCAGTGCCCGATCACCGCTAGTATAGCCTTGGAATTTTTGCTAGTCCAGACATCCAAGGAGAGGGCAATTGTGCTACTGGTCTGAGCCAGTTCCCCAATCAACTGGGCCCTAGATAAGTCAAAACCGGCATCTATCCGTCGAACTACGGTCCTGCGACAGCTAAATGGTAGCGTGACACCCGGGAGGTCCTTGAATATCTGCTGAAATTCAGGAGACTCGATTGTGGTAAAGGCCATATTATCCATAACAATCCAACGGACTAAATTGCGTTCTAACAAACCTGCAGTATCCATTTCTGTCTTTTTATTAAGCATGGAAACGATGGACGGTTGTCTGTTCCTTCTATCAGTATATTCGTCACCTTGTTCGCGGGATATGCCGTGCTTAATCATGTGAGCTTTCATGTTGGTCGTAGAGGTTGCTCTTGCAGAGTCAGTCGTCTTCCAACCGCACCGAATACATCGTATCTCTCGGTCTTCCAGGATCTTTCTACTTCTCTTTGGCTGCCATTGCTTTCCATGGAGCGGAGAGATACTGAACTGCCTCCATAACCACTGACTATGCTGTTGGGTGCGAGATTGATTTGGAGTATTTGTAAACTGATTTATCTCTGATGAGCTTGTGGTGGATAGTTCAGAATATGAGTCCGGAGGTGGTAGATTTGGTGTTAATTGGCTTGCAGAGTCCTCGGGTCCGATTAGCTCGGAAGTGTTTGGTGGCGAAACTAAACGAGGTTTCTTAATAGCGCGATGCTCTGGAGGTGCCTCTTCGTCGCTGCCATCATTAAGGAAGTGATAGTCAATTCTTTGGGAACGCTGGGGTCGTGCAGGCAGATCAGCTAATGAACTGCCATCGCTGCCGACGTCCGGAGGGTTGAATTCAATGTCAGACATTTGGACAGTTGCGAACGCGTCGTTGCAGGACCAAGGAAGTGAACGCAGCCATCGTGCGTCGCGGTATGGTAGACAAATGCACGTGATCTGTGTAGCCTTGGCAGAAAAATTACGAATGTTTGCATTCGCATTCGATAAGGCGTTACGTTACGAATACGAATATTCGTAGCTCTCTCAAACTTGCGAATGCGAATACGAATAACGCAAAATCTTACGGATTTGTATTCGTGCCCACCCCTAACCATTTTTACTATGGGAATTTTTCTTCAATACACCGACTATCTCGAGAAGAATGCAACAGTGCTGGTTGTGCAGCAATAATACGTGTTCGATACTCTTAACATCGAAGCTGCCGGAGCAATGATAGATTACAATACCATTCAGGAAAAGCCTTTGTACCCTGCGATGCATATTCACTCTTCGGTAGATAGTAGACAACAACAGGAAATGCCACCTATACATGTATTGACGATTGATATATCGATGGGTACCTGTGTTAACCCCCTGCCAACAAAAATCTTAGGGCACAAGGTTTCCGCGTTATACAGACAACAGAAGGCCCTCTGCTACATATGTTATAAACAGAATAGTAAAGATAAGGATCATCCTCTGTGATCTCGTACAAGATGGTCTGAGCTTGAACTGGAAGCAGGTGTTAGGCTTGTTCATGATGGACACAACACCAACCTCCGGATTGCTCCATGTGAATTATTTGGCGCAGTAAGTATAGTGCTCGTCATTTTCACACAAACTTAAGAATCTATGGGGCTGCCAGATCGCATAGAATGTTCCGAACCTGGCGCAAAGGGCTAAAGGATTTAAAACAGGATAGTCTGATCCGGTCAAAGAGGGTACAGGAGAGGGCAGGCTATCAGCCAGTAACAAACATTCAGCTCCAATGCGGATAGCTAGAAATGAACGCATCACCAGACCTGTTTGTAGCATAGACCTCTATCACTGCGCTCAAGTTCCAATTGTAGCACTCGGAGTCTCACTGATCAGTGGTTAGTTTCAACTAAAATGTGGACTTGTATTATGCCTTTGGATTAAGTATGTCGTAACTGAATGTAACAGTCCTTGGCTGGACTCACTGGCAGAATATGTTTACTCTAAATTTAGTATACATGAGCAAGGCAAAGCATATGAAAGAGAATAGGGCACTATAGCATAGAAGATACTTTTATAAACATAGCTTACATTCATACTAAAAAGCGTAGAATAGGGAGTGGGATAAAGTGGTGTGGGAAGAGAGACGGCACATTGTAAGTCAGCTCTCCAATGATGTTGGCAACTGGTTATTGCGGAAACACATAACAGGCATTGGCACTAGCAGTTTTTTTACTCAACGCAAGCGAATGCATACAAGTATACGGCATAATCCTTCTATCAGGCCCGTGAGCACGACACTTGTGCTTTGACACTGCTCTGATTCATACCTTGCGTGGTTTGCTCTTGACGTACTTACTATACCTACCTCCAGCTGCGATTATGAGCGTAGGTTCAGCGAGCCGGGTGGCGAATTAAAGCTCCGGCTTCACAACATCAGCCCAAAGTTACTAAGAGCATTACAAGCACTGTGTGGCTAGATTCGCATACGCTTCAACCTCCGAGTGGCACGCAGACGGCAGTCTATACTGACAATGAGACAGAGCCCGAGGATTCAGTGAGGGCTAGGAGATATTTGCTCGCCCATTCGTATAGCAGAAGTCGTACTGGAAACCTAAAATGCTCAGTCGAAATAATCAAGCAAGTCAATTCATCATTACAATTTTGCTAACCAAGCTGAGTCAAGCTTCGGCTGCTGACTTGATTGACTTGTCAACAACAAATCAAGAAACTATGTGTTTCTTCTTAAACCACGACAAGACCTTCTTTTGCTGTTTACTAAAGCGTTTTCACACCCGGCACCAGTCTCATCGCACTCTAGTAACAAATATGGCTCTGTTGGCTACAAAGCATGTTTCCATTAGAAACAAACTGTCACAGTATCTTATCGGTGCATTGAACAAATTCAGGCACGATCGTAGTGATTGACACTAACACACTCTCGTGGTGAAGTAAAGACTTGGCGCCTACTGAACTTCGTCAAGAGCAGGAACGCCTTAAAAAAGTTCTTGTTCGATTATAAACTACAAGCTATAGACTATGCGACCACAAGATAACTACTATACGATTCGGGTATACCAAGCACAAAGCAGTTTACATATTACCACGGCCTCCTTTCCAATTCATCTATCAGATTCTCTGCCTGTTTTTGCTTTTTTCTTTTCCCCAACTCCAACTCTCTCCACTACTCATTTCCCGTCCCCGTTGTCTTGGCCTCACCAACTAGACCCCTGCTGTGTATAACCGCCTGCCTCAAGCGCCGGGATGCTGAACCCATACCCATCCGTCCTGCCTTCACGATCAGAGTTATTGATCTCAACTCTTAGCGTGATATCTAGTCCATATGGTCCACACAGCCCGGTAGGTGTCAGACCCTGAGCAGCGGGATGCCCAGTTCCGGCATTCTTCTCGCCATCATGAATTGCATGGCGCATGTTGCCCTTACGCTCCGGTGGGGCACTGATGGCTGATGCCGCTCCATTGATGGATGGCGCTTGGCCCGGAGCGGCGGCGGGGGCAGAGAGAGTGGAGGTGGATGGTGGTGTAGATTCACAGATAATGGCGTAGTTGCGGGAAGGCATGGTAGCATGGTTTGAGTCGCGAGTCTTCTGGTCAACCTTGTTACCGTTGACGATCGCAGCCCCCTTGTGTGTCTCCTCCTTGGTAGATGCATCAGTGTTCTCACCGTTTGCTAGACCATTGCTATCGTTGATGGGCTCGGTGCCAGCGCGGACGACGTTGGTTTCACCCTTGACGCCTGGGTCGCGGTCGAATATCTCCAGAAGGGTCTCGTCAGTATCGTGGTCCAGATGGTGGATCTTATTGCGCTTGGCGAGTAGGTTAGCAACTGCAGCAGGGGGAGGTTTGTTAGTGATGGCGGAGCTGATGACATTAGGAATATAACGCCAGTCGTGCTCGGCTGGGATTTGTAGTTTGGGGTTGGAATAGAAGCGTCCGATGGCTGCGAGGTGGACATCACCACCAAGAATGGTGACACGAGCGGAATGCTTCTTTGAGAAGTTTTGCAGCATTTGAACGAGCTCACGGCGCTCAGTCTTGTGCTGGCGTGCTGTGTAGTGGTCATCAAGGTCATCAAGCAAGTCGACCTTGCCATCGAACTGGTTGAAGAAAGAACCTGCCAGGCCAAATCGCTTGTTCAGAAATTTGATGGGTGCGATGAGCGGAGACTGCAAAATGTTCTCAAGCCAGACCAGGCGGGGATAGGCAATTGGCACACCGAGGAGGAAGATGAGATGCTTCAAGTTCCTGTTCGCTGAAAACTCCTTATCCAGGCGGTCAAAGACCAATTTGTACGTCTCCGGGTAGTTGATCTGATGACGAGTACGTTCCGTGCGCGCATCAATTCCAGCAAATGCGATACGCGCTCCCAACTGGCAGTAGATGTTTCGGCTGCACTCCTCAACATAAGGTCCAGGTTTCGGACCAATGATGTAAGATGGATCACCCTTATCATTTGTCATCACCCAGGTGTTCTCGAGCTGCACAGGGTCCGCCGGTGTTGTGCCTGAAGGATCTGCACTAGTCGTCTTGGGCGCATCAGTAGTGAATGTACTTTTCGGAGGCGCCAAATGGTGTTGGAATAGCAAATAGTACTTGTGTGCGACACCACCAATACCTCTGAACACAGCGCACTTCATGAAATGGTCAGTATATGAACCAAATCCGTCAATGATGTCATGGTCATCCCAAATGTTGACCTGCGGAATCTGACCGTTGGCCGTGGAGAAAGGTCGCTGACCGTACCACTTAACGTAGTTCTGGAAGTAGTACTCGTCACAGTCTGCACGCATCTGCTGGCCAAAAGCGAAGTCACGACGCTTGTGAGGGTTGCTGATAGCGGTCCAAGGCTTCAACGGACCGTCAACACGCACTCCATCGTTATAGATCTGATCGCCTCCACCGATCATGACATGGAAAGGCCGCTGTTCGTGCATACGCAGGACGTCGTTCCAGAGTGCTGGCCCAGACCAAGCGTCGACATCGGTGCCAACGCTGAAGCCATTGCATGAGTGGAACATGATACGCATAGATTGGTGGATAGAAGGAACAGCGAAGTGTTGCGGCTTCTCTGACTTGCTGCGATCGACGTATATAAGATTCTGAAACTCGTACCGCCATCGCGCCTCGAACTGCTGAAAGGGCACCTCGACGATGAAGCGCCAGAAGGCCCGCTTAGGATCTTCGTATAGCTTTTCACCACCAATTCGAGTGGACTGGGGCCTACTGAACTGCACGTTCCCAGCATTTAGATCGACCGGGCCTGCAGGCGACACCACCATGACGGGATCCTGCTGTCCCGGTGTAGTGACAATCAAGACACTTCCGTGCCATAGTGTCTCCTCGCCATTGGTACTGGTGCGTCTATAATTCAGCAGTGGTCCAGCAATAACATCCAGTCCATCCGAGGTGCTGATGATCTGAGGCCCGTTTCCAACGCCCGCGGTGCCACCATGAAGGCCTGTGTGATGATCAACACCATTGGGTACGTCGTTCTGCTGGTATTGGTTGTTGTTTAGCAGTCCCTGCTCGTTGCTTATGGCACTGGTCATGATGATCTATCAGATCAATGGATATTGTGAAGGAAGAAACCGCGCGTCGACAATTATTCTGCGCCAGATAAGTCAGCCGCAACAAATCGAATCAAGCAAGGAGCACATTTACCAGATGCAATGCGCTCAGCGTACGTAAGCTCGGCTAATGTGCGACTCAGCGCGTGCAGTGTTGCGTGTCTCTACGATAGCACGACAAGAATCGCGCTGGGTATCTCAAAAAAACGTCGTAGAAAATGATAAGAGAATGCGCAACCGTGCGAAAGTGGCTGCGACACCTCTATATGATTTCCAAGGTTGCTACGGCGCTGGCAGCAGGGATATTTGCCGTTAGCCGGGCAGTCCTGGCGCATAGTAGTTCATCATCCTCGCCTTGTTTCACCCAAACTGCCAAGCATTCAGTTTTGCCTATGATGACATCTTTGATATGAACGTTCCAACCATATACATCCGATCTGTGCCTTCGCCTTTTAGTGGAGTTTATCTTTTGTAATATTCGCCATTTACATCTTAGAGTTCACTAATGCAAGATCTCGGCTCATCGTCAAGTCCATGCAAAATCACTTTGGTTCCCGTCTGCGCAGTGGATCCAAGCTTTGTTTCCGCTCCCGCTAAGACTAATTGAAGATCCATCTGTCACGAGTGGCTGGTGCTGTGGCCGTGCGTAACGTGTTCGAGGAGGTGCAGCTCTGATTCGACCATGTCGATGGTGTTGGTGTTACTGAATCATTTAGTCTTTCAATCCTCAAGCCCCGAACCTCAATATCTGTGAGGCATTTGTGTGCCAGTTGACTCCATTGCTTATCGATGTCAGATACTTTATCACTAAAAAAAATTAGTTGTAAGGTCTGCTGGTCAGCCTGAGTATCCGTCAAATCTCACTGAAGGCCCACGCAGGTGGCTGTGTAGGTGACATGTGCATGTCGTGCTACGTGCGTTTGGATATGCGGCATGTATATTACGAAACGGGCAGTAGAGAGAAATTGTGTGATAATTTGCTGGAAAGAGTGCTGCTCGCTCGAGATCATTTTCAAACGCGCAATATTGGGATTGATCAACGTATGCATGATCACGTGTTTGGTTTCTCTGACTGCAGTTGTCCCTTGACTGCCTTTGCTATACAGCCCAACGAAATAGGATAAGCATTACTCGGCTCGGCCTTGGCTGCACCTGAAAGCACATATTGCAGAGTCGACTACCAAGATCGTGAAGTGAATACGATCACATTCTCATCTATATGTTGACTATGCCAACGATCAACGCCGTCCATGCAATCAGTTTCGCGTCAGACTATCTATTCCTCTTCCTCAGGCAACACCTCGCCCCCACTTAACCCTAATTCTTCCCCAACCTTCCTGACTACCTCTCTAATAGCCGCACATGCAGGACTTTCCGGATAGGCCGTCAGAAAACTCTCTCCAAAATCGCACGCCATACCAATTCTGGGATCCAGCGGTACTGCACCCAGGAAGGGAATGTTCTCGTCTTTCGCTAACCGCCTAGCACCACCCGTACTCGCGCGGAAGATCTGTGATTCGTGCTTACATCCAGGACATACGAATCCGGACATATTCTCAACGATCCCGAGAATAGGAATTTTCGCCTTCCGACAAAAATCGATCTCTTTCCTCACATCCAGTAACGAGACTTCTTGCGGCGTAGAAACGAGCACTGCACCGTCAACTCCCGACGCTTTCAAGAAACTGTTCACTGAGAGATGCTCATCCGAAGTGCCGGGTGGCGTGTCAACAATCAGGAAATCCAGTTCGCCCCAACTAACATCCATCAGAAACTTCTTTATGAGCCCGTTCTTCTTTGGCCCCCTCCAGATCACCGCGTCATCTCTATTTGGTAGCATAAACTGCACACTCATGACCCCCAAATTTTCACTGACCCAGACGGGCTCCCAACCTTCGCCTGTGACATGGATCGTCTCGTCTTCAACACCCATCATCTTCGGTATACTCGGGCCACAAATGTCCGTATCCATAAGCCCCACAGTCGAGGCGGGGTTGGATGCAAAGCCGTGGGAGAGCATGGTGCTAAACGTGGATTTCCCAACACCGCCTTTGCCGGAAAGCACAAGGATCTTGTGCTTTACGCTAGACAGGCGCGCAGTTATGAGGGGAATGTCAGGGTCGGGTCCTTTGGGAGCAGAGGCACATATTGCTTGATTCGGGCAGCCGGCGCAGTTGTCGGCTTTGCCTGCTTGGAGAGATTCAGGGCCGGGGCAATGTTCTGCGCACATTGATTAGCATCCGCTTCTTCTTCGAATCCGTACTATGGAAGACAGGCATGGTATAGGGTGGCGGGGGTGTGTACCTGGCTCAGGCGCAACGAGTTTCGGCGCATTCTTAAGCGGCGCGTCAAAATCGACTTGTGTCGGTTCTTCTAGAGAGGGTGCCATGGTGTAGCTGGCTGAGTAGGTGTATGGCTCACATGGTTGCGTGATGGAGAAATGTCACTTGAGGCTTGATAATCAACGCCCATCATAGGGCTGTTGGCGCCTTGGCATTTGCCCCTCGCTTGCGGCCGAGTTCGGACTCGATTAGCGCAACATTTATCAGCAAGTGAATATGAAGTGTAAAGGGTAAGAGTCTGAAGTAATGTCCATAGATGCAATTCGTCTATCATGATTGGGCTCTGCGCCAAAATCCTCGTTATGATTTTCCAAAGCTGATCCTGCCCTAGCTAAACAGAGAACCTACTTCTGCAGCTTCACCATGACGTACGGAATCTCGACATCTTCCTCATTTTGATCCTCCGCAGTGATCTCGAAGATGACGTTCTTCTGGTGCTCTGGTACAGGCTTCTTGCTGACGTGTTCAACAAGCTTGCTCATGCTAAGATCTGTTAGCTGGTGTTGAGAAGAAAAATTGGAAAAGTAACTCACCTCAATCCCATCCTATCCTTTAGCTTGGCTGGGGGATAGAAGGACGCATAGAGCAAGCTAACACCGGAGCTAACCATCTGAATATCCAATCCCTTCTCCTTGAAGTGGTCGACAAATTCTTTCAAAGTGATATCGTCCACTTCGAAACGATCCCAAAGTCTGTCAATTGTGACATCGCCGTTTGGCCCAGCATACTTACCCTTGGGACTAGCGATGGGCTCACTAAAACCGAAGAAGGGCAAGGCCAAGTTAACGAACCCATTCTTGTACTGCTCAATGTCGTCTTTGCCATCAATGATCTTGTAAAGCTCAAGGTTGACAAGTCCAGTGACCAGCGCGGTGGTTGTAGCAATGGCGGGGATGATCTTGCCGGCGATGAACTTGGTCTTGTGTCGATCGGCTTGCTCAATCTTGTAGTTCTCAGCACGCAGGTTGCTGCACGCTGTGATGAAGTCGATGTGGTGATTTGTATCATCGTCCTTCTCGAACTCTACAGGCTCAAGCTTGAAGCCGGCAAGCGACTTTGGCGCAGGCAACTGGCTGATGATATTTTCCAGCTCGTTGTTGTCATCTGCAGGAGGTTGATTGGCGTTCGGGTCGGGATCGTTGTCGCTTGCCTGGATTTTTACTGTGGGATCTGGCTTGAAGTCAGGCACGATCATATCGTTCAAGACCTCGTTGTAGTGTTCCTTCGTCGCGTTTGGCTTGATGCCGTAGTTGAAGGCGTGCAGGATAGCAGCTGCCTCAACGAAAGTAGCATGTGTTGGGTTGGAGGGGTCGAACTTCAATGGGTCTGGTGCGCGCTTGGGGCCTGACCAGAATGGCTGACCAGAACCGGTTGTGGAGTCTTTGGGGAAGTTGTACAGCAGCTGCGCGATACTGTGATTGTAGCTCTTCTCAAATTGCTGACGGGCCCAGATGATGCAGTCATCAAATGTGAGTGGCTTCTCGGTGACCAGAAAGTCGCGCAGGGTTTCCAATGTCTGCTTCTCATTACCAGACTGCTTGAGTGAGGCGCCAAGATAGTCAGGCTGTGTAAGATAGAGGTTGACAACTTCCGGCCCCTTGACGAATAGCGAGTCAAACATCTCCCGTGCCCACGCAATAGTGTGCTCGATCCTGTTCGGGAAGCTTCTCAACGTGCACATAGGGAATGACTTTTCTGGCGGATCTTGCGACGATGAGTAAGACTCTGTGATGAATGGAAGGACAACCTGGGTGTTGCCCTTGGTACCAAGAGTACCGCTGTCGAGGAGCGGCTTGCGGAAGAACACGCATCGGCGATCGACGTACGTGCGCGCTTCTACATTGTCAAGTGCGTTGGTAACGCCGTCCAACGAATTCCAGAAAGTCTCGTTGAAGATGTCTTCGGTATCCGGACCAACCTTGTCAGATAGAGAGTCGATTTTGTTGTTGAGATCAGGATTCATGGCCTGAACAGCCTTGGCTGCTGCCGCGCTCTTTAGCGAGCCAACGTCATGAGGTCGGAAAAGAAACTGTCGGTTCAGGTTGCTCTTCTCGATTTGGTCGTTGTCGGTAACAGTGATCTTGCCCTCAGGCCCAGCAGCTAAGCCCATCAATGCCCAGTTCTTGAGCATTTCGCAACCAATAGCGCCAGCGCCAACAAGGAACTGCTTGACATTACCAAGCTTCTTCTGGTATTCTTGACCAAGCACGGCAATCTGACCGTCATAACGGGAGCCAATCGGAGCACATTGCTCCTCCGAACGTGCGGTCGAGGTAGGCAGCGACTCAAGGGAATCGAAGTACAGCCACTGCATAATTGGGTGGAATTTGCCTGACACGGACTTCAAGACCTCTTGTGCAGCTAGACCACCGAAGAAGGCAGCAATTGGGCTGAGATCACCACGCGCCTGGTAGCTGAGTTCCTTAAGCAGCTTCTCATCGAGCTCGACCTTCTCCTCACCCTGTCCAGCAATATCTTCCGCAATCTTCAGGACCTCCGCCGCATCTGCCTCGTTGTGAGGTCGTGGAAACTCGCCGTTGTGACTTTCAGCAAACTTGTGCAGAGCTTGGATGCCGACGTGAAGCTGCTGTGGGCGGTCGAACTTGGCGAAATCTGAGATCATAAGCTCAGGCTTCTTCAGCTGCTGGCTGAGGGTTTCGAAGTTGACAATCTTGGGCATCTTGACCTGGATGTACTGGCCTCCGCCCTTATACTCGCCCAGTCCAGAGACATCGCCAATTGAGAACGTATATGGCCCCTTGACCTCAATCTTGCGAGGGGCACAGCCGTTCAGGCCTTCCATGCCCTTGACTTCTGAAAACGTAACCCAATCGCCATCCTCAAGGCCGTGTCGTGTTTCATCCAATGCCGAGACCAGACCTTCTGAATCGATACCAGCAATGATGCCATTTGTGACATTTTCGCCAGTGGGATCGCCTATTGTGAAGTTCTTGCCGAAATCGGTGAAGATGGTACCGAACAAACCGAATGTATCCGTAATGACAACGTAAATACCGTTCTCGTGGCAGTAGTCTGCGATCTTGATCTGATCCTTCAGCGGTGTATCTGTCAGGACAATGACCTGGAACTGCTTCAACTGAGACAAGTCTGACGTCAGATCCTTGCCAGTGTACTCCTGCACAGGTGTGTATGGATTGAGCTCAGAAACACGAGGAACAGTGACGGTCGCGCGCGGCTTTCCAACATCATCGGGACGAAGGAAAAACTGTGACGATAGATCAGCGAGGGCGGCGGGCTTAGGGTCATAGAGTGTTAGCGACTTGACACCGGCCAACGCGATGTTCTTCGCAATCTCCACACCAAGACCTCTCATACCCGCTACAAGCACATTTGAGGATCCCATGCGCTTCATAGCCTCGTGGCCCAGCACGTACAGTTGTCTACTGTAGAGGGACTCATCGATCTCGCCGTTATTTCCAGACGCTTCCTTGAGCTGTTCGACGGCAGCAGGAGGGCCATCGACCTGCATTTTGTCCTGAATTGTGTCAGTCATACTTGAGATGTTGGGTGTGAATAGTGTGAGGGTGAGTGACACGGAGTGCAGTGTTCCATGGTTGCCACATAAGATACGCTTGGTTTACTAATGCACAATCCGGCGCAACCCATTTGGGCGCATCTGTCTGTTGAAAAGAAAAGGCGCACTCACTGTCATAGTTTTCTTGTGCGGACTAGAGTCCTCGCTGAAATGCTTTCGCTTCGACAGCTTGCCGGCTGGTGCAAGAGACGGAGCTATCGTGTCTGCCGCCGCCGGTGGACTGAGTACTGCGGGGTGTGACGTATGTAGCTATGTGCAGATTATGCAGCCGCTATGTGAGCTACTTTCGAAGTGGTTGATGAGCAGTGGCAGGTATTGTAGTGAGTACTTGTAGTATGGAGGCAGCAGCGGCGTTGTATCTTATGTGGAGGTGACTTGCACTCGCCGAAGGTGCTGGAGCTCGAACACCGCACACCCCACTTGGCCTTGGCATGCTGTCATTAGCGTTAAGCAATTGTAAGTGTAGCCCTCACCAACTCGATCTATCACTCGATTTTCATTGGGACATCGTCTTGATTTCTAATCAGACTTCACCAAATTGCTGTCAGATGGTATTCCTGTTACATTACAAAAACGGCTTGCTTACACCAGAAAGCGTCTCAGAATTATTGCATTCCTGGTCACTGTTTATCCAATCTGTATTAAACCGAAGACGAAGTATGACCTTCTTTGTGCATCATCATTCGATGCTTTTGAACGTCTGTTATATTCAGTCGTATGAAGATAGTTATTGTCAGTCCCCTCTACCAGCCCTAGCCTACGATATGCTCAGCAAAGAACTATTTGGATGTTCGCTATGGCCCTGTTGTTAATGCCTTATGGTATTCATTTACGCCAGCATTGGAACCCATATTAGCTGCTCCAATCTTTCTTCCATAGTAAGTATTTCAGGGAGTATGATGGCCTTCTTCGCAACAACCTCCATTTTCCTTATAACTCTTTTTCCTCGTTTCTGCTTTTCTTTGCTACTTAACTCTTTGCTTAACACGTGTAAAAGACTTTGTGGACAGTCTCAACAAGTCGCCTATATCGTCAGCTAAAACTTGAATCCTGGTTTGAGGCATACAGTTGGTTACTGAAATATTGTACTACTTTCTCTTCATACGACTGGTAAATTCGAGGGTAGAGCCAGTCTTTTAGGAAAAGTTACCCCAGCTTGCTTGAAGTAGTCGCTTCACTCTCGATTGATCCAAGACTCGTGACGAGGTCGTTCGCTTAAGCGTAGGGTATTCAATCAATGATTAGGCATTATAGGTAACAGTAACTCGAGTTTTACTATGATTACGTTACGTGTCATCGCGGTCTCAGCCTCCTGCAATCGCGCCTGGTGGCCTGGCCAATCCACTCTCCAGCGCAGTAAGCCATGCCACACTCATCCTGACATCACTCTTGCTCCGCTGAACATTCTCTTCCTCACAAAATAGAACACCGCACCAATGACCCAAATGACGATCAAGATCGCAGCTTGGACAGGTGCAAAAACAGCGCCTCTAACAACGACGAATCCGCTAATAAATGCAAAAAGCATTGGAACGAGGATGAAAGGCTTAACCGGTCTCTTGAGTTCTGGTTCTCGGAAGCGCAAGATGATGGCGCCGAGCACTGTAAGAAAGAAAAATGCGTACTCTGCGAGTCCATTCAAAGTTAATAAAATTCGCATGTTGCCGAGTAGGATATAGACTGCTGATATGACGAAGCTGAGAACCAGAGCGTTACTGTGAACATATCAGCAGGGTCGTTCAAGCGACAAGGGTAGGGATATGTACATAGGCGGTTGCCCTTTATCAGCTGCTCCCTCAGCATTCTCTTCGTTCGCACCACCTTTGGTAAATTTGTAGGCGCCGATATGGCCCACTGTGCTGAAAGCTGCAGGGAGCCACTTCTTGTTTGCAGCTGCGACGGTCATTCGCCCTGCGACAAAGGAGTTACCGAGTGCCGAGCCTGCAATTACAAGACAAATAAGAGCTGTGGCAAAGTAGGCTCCAACCTTGCCCAAGAGGTGGTTCACCGCTGTCTGGTCATATAACTTAGCATTGTGTCTGAAATCACTGCAGAGGGGAGTTGACTTACTACAGCTGCAGCATCTGTGGTAGAAACCAACTGCCATGGTAATAAGATGTAGTACACAGCGTTAGCAGTGACATAGCACAGCATGATGGTTGGGATAGCTGTGTTAATGGACAACGGCAATTGCTTGCTAGGATTGCGCAGCTCAGCAGCGACGTAATTTGCCTAACATAATGTCAGTTTCCACTCCCCTTGAAGACAACAGTTACAGACCTTGTCCCATCCAGAGTAGGCCCAGAGGGCTCCATATAAAGCTGCACTGTAGAATCCCAGAGACTCCCAGGCATTTACCTTAGTCCAATCGAACCGACCTGGCAGTCCATCAGGACGTGTGGCGTCCTTTCGTGGTGCGAACCAGCCTTTAGTATGCCAGTCATGTCCTCCATAATCTTTACCGCCGCTACTAGTGGTGGCAAAGATTATCACAACCGCTAGACCCGCGATGATAAGCAGGAGAATCGTCAAGAACTTGATCGCAACAAAAAATCCAGACAGTCTAGTGCTGACTTTCGTGCTAATCGAATTCAGAGTTGTGATGCCCGCCAAAACCAACACCGACAGCAACTTGTGAGCGATGGGTGGTGCAGGGTTGTTAATCCCTAAACTAGAGTAGATGCTCTCCACAAATACAATACTCAGAATTGCAAGCGTTGCAGGCATTGTCGCAACAATCCAGCTCCATGCCGCAAGGTAACCCCAGAATTCGCCATAGATGTGGGTTAAGTAAGGCTGAATGCCTCCTTCGCCAGGGATTGCGGTGCCGAGTTCGGCCATAGTGAGAGCACCTGTCCAGGCAACAATGCCACCGAGAAGCCATATCAACAGGCCCGCGCCTGAAGAAGGAACATTGGCATCAACAGGTCCGGGAGAAGAGAAGACACCTGAGCCGATCACAATGCTGATTAAAAGTGCAAATCCATCGAGTGCACCAAGGTTGCGAGCGAACGTTCCGTGTGGCTCCACGGTATTGCCACTTTCTTCTTGTACAATATTAACAGATGAGCCATCGTCCCGCTGTATCAGCGGCGTCGTCTCTGATGGAGCCATGTTGTGTTGTGATAAAGAGGAAACTGATAACGGTAGGAAAGAAACGATGGTGATTCATGATGGCTGACGAATTAGCGATTAGAATTGCGTGCTAGTGCGATCATCTGAGCGCGATCATTTGGGCGCAATAAATGAACCTGTTCTTCAGCTAAGTGTAAGAATACGTGAAGGAGCACAGGCAAGAAACAGGTTCCAGAAGACTAGAAGTTGGAGTGGGTGTGCTGTTGTGCCCATCAGTAATGGCGATGCTGTTGTCTCAATGCCGCGGACCACCCCGCTTGCCAAATCCCGAGGTCTAAGTTGCAGAGTCTCAACTTCAACCGCGTTTCCAAAGTCAGCATGCAATTTTAAGTACCTTTATTTTTTTGATTCCATTTGAAACAGAATGGTCGTTCGCCCCTATTTCACTCAAGGAAGAGCCGTCCTCCCTTTCGACAAAATCATCGAGTTAGAAAAGATCGATGCATGGACGTTCCGTTCAATTGTAAAAGCTTACTCTCCTACCGGCGGTGAAAATGGAACGTATGGTGGTCACGTATTTGCGCAAGCAGCATGGGCGGCTGCCCAGACGATCGATGGGGGGCTCTTGATACATGTGTGTTTTTATTGTCATTACAATCGCCACGATTGCTGATAATCGAACAAGAACATCACAGGCTGGTTCATATTAGGCGGCAAGCCGAACGAACATTATATCTACAAAGTGGATAAAATAAGAGATGGATACAACTATTGCACTCGCTCTGTCACTGTAGTCCAAGACGCTGGCCAGGTCATGTTTACGTGCACATGCTCCTTCAAGCGCGAAGAGGCTTCGCCTTTTGATGTGCAGGATGTTATTGACCTCAAGAAGAAGTACATTGAAGCGCTATCTGGAAAAGAAAACGAGCCAATGGAGCATCCCGTGGCGCCGAGCAACGACTCAGAATACTTCCGTGAAACGTACCTGCCGGCACACCCAGAACATTTTAACCCTATAGGCGGCCTTCATCTACGCAAGGTCGATATGAGCAAGTACAATGCGGGACGATCTCGCTTGGACAGGAGACAGCTCACGTTCTATACGCTGAGAGGAAGCTTGCCGTTGCCCACTGCGCCATTCCCGCCCGCAGATAGGCCCGGGGAAGTCTCTTTGACACGCGAAGCCAATTTGCATGCGTGTGCACACTTGTATGCTTCAGACCGCAACTCGCTATTCATCATACCCAACCATCTTAATCGTGGAAGAGATTTTACGCGCATGGCAAGCCTGTCGCATAGTGTCATCTTCCATGTCGGCGGGAAGGATCTGATTATGCCGCCAGAGCCACGAATCAATCATCCAAATGCCGATCGCACATTATGGGAGGATGAGAAGCTATCTTTATGCACCTTGAATGGGTACGAACAAGACGACAGAGACGCAGATGGGAGGAAATGGTTTGTGCAGGAGGCGTGGATGACGAGAGCGACAGGAGGAAGGGGACTGCATACGAGTCGATTGTGGGACTATGAGCGCGGAATACATATAGCGTCGACTTTCCAGGATGGGTTGATACGCTTCAAAGAGAATGTGTTGAAGATGAATGCAAAGATGTAATTGTAGAATTGGCTGGGCTCTGCTAGTTTGAATATAGCTGGATTCATAGTAGAGCGCAACAGCATCAGCTCAGGTTACTTGACGCATGTCTCTGTTCATTTCTACAGTTCTACAGATGCTATAGCGAATTCAGATGCAGTGTTGCTTTCAAACATGAGCTTGCTTTTGTTGACTATTTTGGGGTCTGGCGCGGATTCAAAAAGAATAACTCCACTCAAGTGTCAGCATACCGCTCAACTCCATAAAAAAACCCTGGGGAGCTCAACTGTAGTTGAACGAATGTTGATGAGGACGGGACTCGAACCCGCGCCACTTTCGTGACCAGGAAGCTGATTGCTCAGCAATGCTAAGGAGGAATAACCTTAACCTGGCGCCATAACCAACTCGGCCACCTCACCCTTTTTTCAGATTTGATGAAACCTTGAAGTTATAGTAAACCTATATCGCAAATAAATTTGAGTAATGCTATCCTTTTGGAACGACCGGTTACAGTAGTTTCAAGACAGATGTTTGGCCGCAAGGGCTTAGAATATGAGTGCACATGGAGCATATCAATAGGCTATATTGTTATACAAGTATCCTATATTGGGTTATATAATCAGGACTTCTAGCGAGAGAAGTTGCAACAAATGCGAAACCTGCCATGTTGTCGTGAATAGAATTTAATTCTTGCTGCAAGTAACTGTTAGACTACAACCGACTCTTCGGCAAGATATGCTCTGGTCGCCACATTTCGTTCAGCAGTCGACTAGCGTTCACCATCTCTGGCCTGCACTGATCTAGTGATGTTATTCCCAACAAGCGCATACCTGTCTGTAGCTCTTCGGAAAGTACTGCAGTCTGTCAGCTTTGACTCTCATTACAGAAATGAGTAATCCTACCATCAACACACCGCTCAATACCCTTCGTCCCGTACGCAGCAAGAGCATATAGGAACGGCCTGCCAACGCCAACTGCAGTTGCGCCCAGACACAGCGCCTTCAACACATCGTTTCCGTCCCGTAGTCCACCGTCCAAGAAAATCTCCAGCTTGCCAATGACCTCGGGGCAATATGTTCTAATCTCCAACAGAGTCATCAATGCACTGGGCGCAGTGTGCATTTGCCGCCCACCATGATTGCTCAGCAGAATTCCATCACATCCATAATCCAGCGCCAGCTTCGCATCATCTGCGGTCTGGATGCCCTTCAGCACGATCGGGCCATTCCATTCTTCGCGGATCCACTCTAAATCCTCCCATGTTGTATGGGGACTAAGCTGGCCCCGGACAACTCTGCCACCCATAGCTGGCGCAAATGCGTTGTCACTGCCTGTCGCATTGTCTTTCTCGGGAATACTGTTGGTCTCCCATTCAGCAGTAGGCTCTTCCGTCAGTCCAATAGCCAGCGCCTCCTCAGCTTGCAAATAGCGGTCTGCTGTTCGTTTCCCCAAGACTGGTGTGTCGACTGTAATCCATAAGCCCTTATATCCAGCCTTCTTGACAAGCTGCATCAACTCAATCGCTTTCTTGCGGTCTACAGGCATGTAATATTGATAAAACAACTGCGTCGGACTTTTGTGCTTGAGTCTTGTTTGCTCATCCACGTAACTTTGCATAATTTGATCACTAGACTTGGTACTTGCTGTACTTACGACCATATGCGCACCTTTTCGCACCGCACCCCGGACCATCGCTGGTTCCGCATCAGGGTGGATTGCACCGATCGTGCCCATAGGGGAGATATAAAAGGGGTGTGGTGAGCTGTGCCCAAAGATCTTACGGCGTGTATCCACATCACCCACGTTGCGCATCACACGCGGACGGAAGGTGATGCGGCCCCAATCTTCGAGATTGCCTTTAAGCGATGCGCCGGTGTTGGCTGATCCAGATGCGTAGACATATGACTTATGAGGTAGAATAGCTTTCGCGGCCGTCTCAAAGTCTGGTGTTGATACACACAAAGATACATGCGGAATGCCTGAAGATGTGTTTATCTCTGATGGAGTCTTCGCTTCTTCTTTCTGCGGTTCTCGTAGTTGGCCCAGACTGTTAGGGTCGATTGGGCCTAGGATAGCGTCTTTGGATATGTAGTCTTTTAAGTAACTTAAGGGATGGTATTTCTTGAATTCCTCTGTCGCATCCTAGATCTTGTCAGCTTAAAATACCTAGCAAACTTCAATACTCACAGTTCCGGCATTCTTCAGGATGATTGGCGCGCCACCAGGATGTTCAGACAGAAAGTCCGTTACGTTGTATACATGAGAGTCCAATACGATCCAGCAGTCATTCTTCTTGTTGTGTTTAGCAACCTCAGCACCATGAATGTGCGACATTTTCGTATACTCTTGACACTCGAATTCTTAAGGTTCAGAAATGGGTGTTTTGCAGATGGCCAACCACCGACAGTTCATTTGAGGGGAACGCGCTACCCGGCAATAACATCCCCATCTTTCGGCGAGAAGGCCGGGTCATTGATAGCCGAAGGTGCCTTACCTGTACCCGGCAAAACTACTAAATACCAGCGGTGACAGTTGTAATCGAGCGCAGTAAGGAAGTCTCGGCATCCCTCGAAAGAGATACAGTGAGTGTGCGATCTCATTATGTTATGTGTCTCGCGTATCTGGGAAATAATCTTTTGACTCCACACATGTACATGACACGAAAGTCCTTGCCAAGAACAGTCAGATTGCTAGTTTAATTATCTCGATGTGTTGTGACAAGCATATGTAATCCAAATCTCGCATACTGTTGGCATCTGTGATACGTTTCTGATGTAAATGGTATGATATATTGGAAGGACATGGTCCGCGGTGCGGTACGCACACAGCTTCTCGTGTGGTGCTTCTGACACAACGCGCATGCACATAAGAAAATCGAAATATGACAACACGACAGGTTTACTAAGTAGACTGAAATCATCTGTATGGACTGACGTTAGGAATAGCTATCGTTGTATGCTGCCTCACCACTCGGAGGCATGTGTGGACAACTACATAGTTAAGGAGGCATCTTGAGGAGAACGGGCATGTTGATGCTTTAATCCATGAGCCAAATCATGCGATCAGAGCCTAGTAAGCACGTCGCAATAATCATTTTTATCGGGGGCATTCATGTAATGATTTTAACGGATGGTACGATGGATGGTAAGGTAAGGCGCATTCGATTGCTGTATGACAGTAGTGTGGTCTTGAACGAGTCGTTTAGAGGGCATCAGTGGCTCCACCGAAATCATATAGAGATAGTGTAAACCACAGATACGAAAAGATATAATGGAGCAGTGATCGCTTGTGTCTGGTCAGTGGTCGTTACTAATTAGGGATGGCATTGACCACGCCTTATATGGGAAAAGGGTGATCAAGAAGCATGATTGTTGTATATTTATCCAGATCTGCATTGTTATGTACGTTGAAGGATCTCGGTCGGTGAAGGACTAGGCCAAATGAGACTCAGCAACATATTTAGATTATGTTGCACGTGGCTCAGAAATGTTCTCGGATGTTGACACTCTAGGAAGGGATGCCTGTATGCAACAAAAAAAGGAATATATAGAGCTATGCCCAAAATTGATTGGTGCAATCCTTCGATTTTCTCCCACCGTTTTGCCATACGACTATCTACGTTGTTGCGAGCAAAATGAGTCGCACTAGGGTCTTGCAGGGGCACTGAGGGTAATCTTCCTTATTTGAAGTGAATCCTTCCCGCGGACAGTAGGTTTGCACTTCGACTCTACCAATCAATCCATTTCGTTTGAATCCTTCGCATCGGAGTGTAAATGCCGAGGGGAGGGAGTGCTTTTCCCTGCATATACGTGTCCCGCGATGCATTGTGCGTTATCTGCTTGTTTAAAAACCCTTCGCGCTGCTTGAACTCTGAACTCGCCTTTGGTCTTCTAATTTTTGGCAAGCGCTGTGAAGATGTCGAAGCCGCTCGTTCTTTCTCTGGCCTGTGTTGCGTTTGTAACCGCACAGAACTCTGTTCCTTCATCCACTGCTTCCGTGGCACCCGCTGCTGAGACTGTTACTACCGTGTCCACTCCCGCAAATGTGGCGCTTTTTGATGTTGAGACCATTCAGTTAACGGACAATGTCGTTGCTGAACTTCAAGACAACCCCGAGCTCACGCAGTATGCATACCTTTTCGAGTTTGGCGATGCGAATTCCACCACAGCTGTACAAACTCGCTATGTACACCGTGCTTCCCGTTGTAAGACGATGCCTGGTGATGCACTCTACCCTAACAAGCTTATTTGGGGTCTGACTGACCTACTACTTGGCGGTGCCCTTGAGCCTATTGTGCCTATTGGCTCATTCTGCTATCTCAACTCTGAATACAACAACTACGATGCTGAAAAATGCGCGCACCTTGTCAAGAACTTCGATGCTGAGGAGATCTAGTATGTCAAGCAACAACAACAACAAGATGAAGAATTCGCACTGACCTATGCAGCTACGAGGACAATGGAGCTCTGATGAACCCCCTTTACTATGGCATGACATGCCCGATTCCGGCAACTGGAAATGTTGCCAATGGTACTTGTACGCAGGGTGGGTATTCAGAGTATGCCGTAAAAATCAAGAACGTCGCACAGATTCAATTGGCGGTCAATTTCGCTCGTTCATTAAATCTGCGTCTGGTTGTTCGTAACACTGGCCATGACTACAATGGTAGATCGGTTGGAAAGGGTGCGCTGAGCATCTGGACTCACGGATTAAAGTCTATCCAGTATTTCGAGAAATATAAAAGCCCTTCTTACTCCGGTCCCGTATTCAAGGTCGGCGCAGGAGTACAGGGTTTCGAGTTATTGGAAGCTGCTGAGAAACATGGCGTTTCTGCTGTTGCTGGTATCTGTCCAGTAGGTATTGGATGCTCAATGCAGTGTGACCATATGCTGACATGTTACAGACTGTTGGTGTATTTGGAGGCTACTCCACTGGCGGCGGCCATAGCCCGCTGATGCAGCTGTTCGGCACTGGTGCCGACCAGATCGTCGCCCTCGAAATTGTACTGGCTAGCGGGCGCTTTGTAACTGCTACACAAACCGTAAACAGCGATCTGTACTGGGCGATGCTCGGTGGTGGTGGAGGTACCTTCGGCATCATCACTTCTGCCGTTGTCAAGGTCCACCCTAAGATACCTGTTACCGCTGCAACCTGGACTATCATGACTTCCAATTCGGTCTCTGTTGATGCCTTCTGGGAGCTCGTCAGGTTCTTCTGGGATAGTTTTCCAGCTTACAATGAAGCCAAAACCTACTCTTGGGGTAGCCTAATGAAACTTGCCCCTGGAACGTACATGTGGAGCATGTCACCCTTCTTCGCGACAAACAAGTCTATCGCAGAGTACGAAACCTTGGTTTCACCACTCTATCAGAAGGCTGCTGAGCTCAATATCACGCTCGTGGCTAATACAACCCATTACGATACCTTGTATCAAGCCTACCAGGACACATTTGGCACTTACAACTATCGCATTGGCGGCGCTGGTGCAATCCCAGGAAGCCGCCTTCTACCAACAGAGAACTGGGAGAATGAAGAAATTCGTAACCAAACATTCGCCGCTGTCCAGAATGCTGTGGAGAAGGCAGTGGTTCTGAACCTTTATCACCAGCACACTGCTGATGAGCAAGACAAGGGTATCAACTCGGTCAACCCAGCTTTCCGTAACCTGCAAGCCCAGCTTGTTGCCATTGGTGGTGTCACTGATATGACTGCGGCTGGTTGGAAGGCTGGTGATGATGCCCTGAACAACGAAATCATGGCCCCGCTCCGCAAGGTGTCGCCGGCTGGTGGTGCGTACGGCAATGAAGCGAATATTGGTGAGCCTGACTGGCAGCAAGCATTCTGGGGCATAAACTACCCAAGGCTGCTGGAACTGAAGAAAAAGTACGATCCCACTGAGTTATTCTATGTCCACCACGGCGTGGGCAGTGAGGGGTGGGTGGTCGAGGACAATGGCATTGTGGGCGTGCAGTCGACAGATGGGCCGTTATGTCGTGTCTAATGCCTCATAAAACGTCGTTCGGTACGACCAGCGTAGTGCAGTGATACAACGGTACACGTCAAGCGTATGCTCCTTTTTGTTCCACGTAATGTGTCCACAAAACGTCCGCTACAGTTGCCACATGCGACTTAAACTGACGAAGAGAAAACAGCTTTGAGGTACAGATGTGATGCGCGAAACGGTATGTTGATGACAGACTCAGCATTGCAGCGAGATCGTTCGAACCCTGATAGATGGCGGGCCTGATTGATGAAGCAGCCATACATGGGGGTGGTCTGCGTGAAGTCGAAACCTCTGATCAATTCTGCCGTGTTTCTGGATCTCGGCAGTTCATAAGACTTGTTGTAGTTGTTTAGAATCGTTTGAGAGAGCGGCAAATCCCCACAGACTTCCGTGTGGATTTGCTGTGGATTTGGTGGCTGAAGTCCGGCGTGATGCTTATCATGCACGCGCGGAGCGACCTACCGCACCCCGCCCTGTCGCAAGGCTCATTACGACCACGATAACATGATGAAGGAAAGTTGACGCGGCGCAAAAAATGTTCTATGACAAGAAAGGGGCAGTGCAGGGCCCCGTGCGCAAAACCGCACGTGTCGCAGAACGTGATGAGGGGCGGAATGTCTGAAATGCGTGTCGCGCCCTGTTAACGGCGCTTCTGGTCTTCTTCTCGATACCTTTCGCGGCAAGCACAGACGATTAGTCACCAAAAAAGGACTGTCATCGCGACTCCTGACGGGCTGTAAAACATTCAGAGATCTCGTCTTCCGTTCTGTTCGCCCTGATCTTTCTCCTCTTTCCTCAGCTATTGTAGACTTCGTGTCCACATCAAGCGCCAATACTCGGAATCTCCATCATCCGGCGCGGAATCCTTTACTACTGCCATACAAACATGTGTCCTTTCAGTATGTACGATGCAGCAAAATAAAGCAATCATCACTGACAAAGATAGCCTCTCTACCATCAAATGAAGGACCTAGTCGCTTCTCTCCAACAGCTGTACGGGATTGGCAGCCACGAAGAAAATCAGTTTCAAATGCTTGTGAGCGATGTCGACGAAGGAAGATTCGGTGTGACGGCGACACACCTTGTGCTACATGCAAAAGATTTTCAATACAATGTGTAAGAACGCAAAAGCCAAGAGAAATCGTTGCATCGTGAGTAACCGCGTAATCACGCTATCACGTGATTGTGCATCCACTCACATCTGTTAAGAGAACATAGAGAAGCGCTAGAAGGTCGAATACACCAACTCGAAGCACAGCTAGCTGCTCACATGAATGCTCCAATGCATGGTATGGAGGGTATTGAAGGGACCATACTTGCAGCAGCATCAGCAGATTTCAACTGGCAGGATACACCACCGCCAATAAACCTCGACACAACGTTTGCACCTTCTTTTGACACAAGCGGGCTCAATCTCGGCAACTTTACACAAGGCAGCATGCCCACAATAGCAATAAATCAATGTGAGCATGTCCCCAATGTGGCATCGCCGTCTTCACCAGTACCTTCATTCTGGTCAGGTACCACAAGGGCATCGTCCCCCGATATGCCGCCGACCTCCATCCCTCCACGATTCGCCTCGACCCCATCACATATGATCGGGGGTGAACTTAGCATGTCGCCACTAGAATCACATACTGCGCCATCATGGGAGTTCATGGCCCAGACGCAATCCGGCCCAAAGCATGCTGGGACCACAAGGAGTCGAAGCCATTCACGCAATACATCCAACTCTTCAGTATCTCTCACAAGCGACGATCAAGCCATGTCACCAATACCAGAGGTTGACGATGACCTGTTACCATTTGTCGCTGCCCCGCGCCTACCGCGCCAAGGCGTTTTTGCCCCGAGTCCAGCGCCTACCTCAACACGTTCGAGCTACACGGACCAGAGTCGCGCCGTTTCCACTACTCCATTACCTAGCAGGTTTGAAGCAGAGACCTTGACGTCTGAGTTTATCCAGTATGTCGAGGCTCATGCGCCACAGGCGTATGGCATGACGCCCAGTTTATTCGGTCAGCTCTGCGATATGGTATATCCAAGTCCCCAGAAAACTTCTTCATCAATCCCGGTTGCCTCGATGTCGATGGCTCGATTCCATGTTTTCCTTGCAATGGCCACCGGAATGAAATTGAGGATCAAAGACAGCCCGGAGAGCACCAATGCCCTCCTCGATACTTGCTACGAACTTGCTATGCAACAAACCTTTGCTTCGACATTTTGGCAAGAGGATGGCGGTATCGAAGCAGCCCAGTTGCTTGCCATTTTTGCAGGCATCCGGAAAACAACCAGCGTCGATCCTGCACCTCTGCAACACTCTTTTACATGGTAGCCTACCATATTTATACCCACTGTGTTGTCCATTCAGAAACACATCTTTTTTCAGCTTCAAGTAAGTCACCGAGGATTACGCATGGTCAGTGATCCAATGTACATAATAAAGTTCGTTAGAAATGCATGTCACCTTTACAGTTCACAGCATCTGTCCTCAAGGGAATCTTGCCATGATCACCAACTTTCGTATATCGAATTTCGAGTCGCAGACTCTGGGCTTGGGCAAGTAATGGATGGCACCATCATTCACATTAGTGCAATAATGGCCTGATTCTAGCTCTCTTTGTAACCTGTTGATATTCTGTGCTTTATATTTATACATAGTTGTAGATCTGTACCTTACTATACAGGGTCCTACTGACGCTTTGTGGCCATCATGCAATGCCGTCCGAATTACTACCCTTGGTGCAAAGCCAAAAAACGGTACTCTCAACCCCGCTGGACCCGAAAACCCCCAACAAGAGCGGAGCACAAGACAGCGCCTGATCTCTTGATTTTGGATTTTATGACTGAAAGTTCTTGTTGGTCTTTACAGGGCTTGGAGCTGCAACGGTACTAGGAGGAGCTGCTATGTTTGGGAAACGTTGAGATCATGGAAGGCTTCGAGCAACAATAGGCTACATGTTGTAATCTTACCTCATCAGACGGCTCTGTCAAATGATGATAAATGACCTCCGCCAGCCACCAACGGATCCTACCAGCGGTCCAGACGAATGCAGAAATCTATTCTACGGAGCCGCCTAAGGAGATCATCACTTCTAATGAGGAGCTCTAGTTCATGGTCTGAGCTCCACTCTTCTTTCTTACAAGTTGACAACCTATTTAAACGACGTGGTCCTATTGGGCGATTCTATGAGCCCTTCGATTGATGCGGGTATTGACGACGGACTGGCCATGCTCATCTCGCCTTCGTACGTAACCTTATGCTAGAGAGGTTTAAGAAAGTGTATACAGCAGTCAACGGACGGAATGAAAGATTGTATAAAAAGGGGTGCTTTGGAGAGATTGCGCGTCTGGGAAAACTGCAGTGGCTATGCGTTGATTTATTCCACTAGTCCTCTCGCGTGAAAGCGAGGAGCAAGACGATAACGAAAAGAAAGGCTTGGAGCAGGAAGCTCACTCTGGGCCCAAGACTTCGAGATTGGCAATGGTCAATGCAATGAGAACAAAGATGTGACGGCTTAAGTCGACGCCACGACGTGCGGCCAGAACAAGCAGTCCACCGGCAACGAAAGCAATGATCGCAATCCAACCCACAGTGATCTCCACAACCCGAACTCCCAGCAAGCCTAACGGTTACCAATTCGAAAGTCTTCAATCCGATCGGCCGTCTTTGACCCACCTTGACACGTGTCGACCCACCATCTTGCATATACACCGCTATACACCGCATGTTCGCCTCATCTCAACATTGAATAAGACAGACACTAGCACATTCGGGCCATCATCTGCATGCACCCTTCTGTCGAATTTGAAGACTTCTGCTCACTAACTATACCTTGATCCTCTCACTCCACTGCTGACTCCTTGATCAATTTTAACTTCAACATCGGTTTGCCGCGACCTCACATCAACCTCCATCCTTGAGAACTATTTCAAGTATAACAGTTGTCAACCCCCGCCAGTTCGGATCCCACGTGCACTTGCTCCCTATTTTCTGTAGCCTGAACCAGGACCGAGCTTCTCACGAACGCGTCGGGAAATCGTAATGTCTCTCCACGCCCGCCAACCGACACTGCTACGCATGGTCATGGACCCCTCCTCATCTACCTCGCCACCCACAACACCTTCTAAATCGACTGCAACATCACCCTCAGAAAGCCCAAATAGGACAGAGCTCGAACCTACTCCACTCCTCCTCGCTCTTGACATGGCTGCTGAGCGCAAGAGGTTGAGGAGTAGGAAAGATAGTGTGCTTACTGGTGCTGAAGCAGAATCTGTGGGGGTAGACGAGGATAAAATCCTAGAGATTGACAATAAGCAAATCGAGACGATTGAAGAAGGCGATGGCAAAGAAGTTATTATAGTCGTGAAAGAGGATCTGAGCCAACTGGCGCTGTTGGGCCAAATGGTCAGCAACAGTTTTTGGAATGGTATCGAAGGGGCTAGGAAGGGAGTTTGGGGGCTTGCTGGATGGTCATGAAGCTTAGCTGGATATGACAAGTTTCACAACAGCGGACAAGATCTGAGAGGCGTTGTCTTCTTCAATAACGGTACAACAAAGCATTACTTACATGATATGAAAATGAGAACAGATGCTTTGTGCTATGCATTACGTTATAATACAGATGATATCATGTCGTTAATACTCCGCCTATGCTAATAATACCCCTGAACGGAGGACACTTATTTCTTAGTGTCCTCCTTGGCTTCCTTAGCCAGACCCTGCGCTCTGTCACCATGCTTCTTCAGCACTTCAGTGACCTCATCAACGGCATCCCTAAAGATTTTCTGCGCCTCATCGCCGTGCTTCGATGCTGCTTCCTGCAGCTGCTGGAGCTTGGGCATGATTTGGTCACCACCAGGGATCTTTTTCATGTACTGCTCAGCATACTTCTGAATGCTCTCGACATCATAGCCTGACTGTTGTGCCTTGTCCTTTGCCTTGGTCGCAGCGTCCTTGACATAACGCTCAAGATCACCAGTGTCGCCCTTCTCAACAGCGGTCTTAACCTTCTCGTACAGTTCCTGTACATTGCCAGATTTTAGAGCATCTTTATTCTCTTCAACCAGCTTCTTAATCTGAGGGTTCTTATCGAGGTAGGGCTTGGCATTCTCCATGCCCTTCTCCCATGCTTTTTCACCAAGCTGCCTGACCTTCTCGACCTTCTCCTGAACGACGCTCTTGATCTTCTCGATATTGGCAGGGCTGACACCAGTCTTGATGATGTCGCTGATTTGCTGCCATGTCTTATCGACCTCCTTCTTGGCTTCAGGACCGTATTGGTCACCCAGCTGCTTCAGTGTGTCCAGGTTGCCGCCAACCTTCTCCTTCAGCTTGGGGTGGTTGTCCATGATTTGCTGGGCGACGTCGCCGGACAAGTCGCTAATACGTCCAAGATGCTTGACTAGTACCTGCCATGCCTGCTGAGCGGTGAAGACACTGATGTCGCCTCCCTTGAGGACATCACGCAGCTCGCCATAGGCCTCCTTAACAATTGAGTCAACCTCGTCACCATGCTTAGCGCGAACAGCATCAAGGTCGTTAAAGGCGGCATCGACGTATCCCCTAGCGCCAGGGATGAAGGCAGCATAGCTCTGTGCGGCGTTGCGCAGCCACTCGAGGGCCTCGTTAGGCTCAGGCGTGTTCTCCTTGATCTTCTGTGTAGTTGAGTTGATGTAGCTCTTGGTCTGCTTCGATGCAGCGACAAGGTCACGAGCACCAGACTGTCTGTAGAAGATGTAGCCTACTGTGATAGCGGCGGCAGCACCACTGATGGCACCAATGGCAGCATGAGACCCTGCGCCAGAGTTGCCAGATGTGGCCTCAGATGCCGTCGACTGGAAACGGGGCTTCTGTGCACGGAACTGAGGCCTGAGGTGGGTAGCTGGGCGGCTTGCACAGCGCGCTGAGAAGCGTGCGTTCTGGATGGCTTGTCTTGAGTACATGGTGTGTTATGCGTGTGCGTGTAGAGTTCAATTGATGGGAATTGTGTTGAAAAGAGAAAACGGGTATCTCAAAATGAAATGCAATGGATTTGTGTGATGAATGGTGTTGTAGGGACTGAAGCTTTAATAGCAAGCAAACGTAGCTATAGTGAGCTTCAAGAAATGACGTAGCAGTGACGGATCTACGACACCAATTTGTATCTGGCTTAGCGTACTGCAAGGAACGCTTGAACGCGCACTGGGATTTAGACCGGCCTTCCACGTCAGTCTTCTCCACGGGAACCGCATGGTAAACGCCCCCGCATTTTCCATGTGAAACCGGTTTACTTTGTGATGTTATGAAATAGTTACGATTGAGTTATTGTCGTTGAGAGTTATGGTGCAACAATATTGCGAAAGTATCCTAGAGACCATCTTGAGAATCTCTTGAGATATATCAGTGTGGACACCCAGAAATTTAGAACACATTGGCAGGCTTTCAGATGTGATATTTCGAAGCACGCTGCGATGTTGGTAAGATGCTGTACGGCACCAGGTTGTGTACCGTACCGAGGCTGCAAAAGTGTTGCTTACCTCCAAATCCAACTCCGAGGTTCAGGCTGCTCTCCTCCAACTCACTGCCCAAGATGTTAACATCTCACTGCAGGGTGAAATCAGCACTCGGAAGATGCGATCGCAGTGATAGGTAAGTTGGGCATTTGCACCCTCCTACAATCACGGCTATTACCCCAAGTAAAACGCCCTCAAACATGCATTTAGTTTCCAGCTTGGGGTTCAACAAGAAACTGATCTCCGTTGTACCAACAAGACACTTTAATCTTGTCACTTTGATCTGTGTTTCTATCGCCTTATTACTATTTCTCTGCATGGCATCATGTAACGTTGTAACTTTGCACTCACCTCGCAAAAGCAGAATAGTGGGCTGGTTGTTGTTGCTCATTTGGAACTTCCTTATTGAGGACATGAATGCCAATCCTTGCCAGTGAGTTTCGTTCAAATTAAAGAGTAACGAGGTACGGCCCATCGAGGGCACGTATTGAGAGAGAATCTCGGGGGTTTCTCGTCCAAACCAGCTTTTCTATCACGGAAACGCATCAACTCGTTTAAAGCTTATGGCGAATTTGGACCGATTTATGTATAACAAGCTTATCACGCCATTGCCTGTCCAAGACGTGAATACAAATACCGTGATACTCTCATACATGCTTGGATGATGAAGTGTGCTTCAGACAACCGTCAGGATGCATGATGGACCAAAGCCGGCGTAAATGGTTTCAAGAAAAGCGCGTGTGACGGGACAGTCAAGTAAGCCCAAAGTCTGCACAGGCCTCAAGGCACTAGAGGAGTCTTTCGAGTATTCGCACAAGCTGCTAACAACAGAAGTTGTCCCTTGTATAAACACACTTTTTTTTTTTTTTTTGAATTTGAGCCGTTTCAACGAAAAGCAAATCCAACCTTTTCTGTCAGGAAACAATCGAGTTTATGAAGCGCCCTCTGACTCGTCCCCCGTTGCACATTCAATAATCTCAAAGATGCTTGCATCAACGATTTTAATAATTTCGCCTTGTTTCTTATTTCCAAAGACAGAGAAAAATTCATGTATGGCAAGATATTATGACGTTACAGCCTTGTATTGAGATTGGAAACCTCACGTCCGGTTTGTCTGTATTTCATATACTTAGGCCCAAACCCAAATCCTTCAGATGATCTTAGAGATGCGCTATCCTGCCAGCCAATTGCCTCAAAAACGATACTAGGGTGGAACTATTAGTTGCTCAAAGAATCTCGATTTCCAACATTTCCCTTAGGGAGCTATACGCTTTCAAATGAAAAAGCATTCAATGCAGATGGACATCTGAAGATTCTCCCCCAAATTGCATGGCGTAGACTTATCCCCTGAATAAAAGACTGGAGAACCATAGTATCGAGCTTTATCAACAGACTTACCGCGGATCATCTATGAACATGGTCAGCAAGATAAGGATGGCATAGTTGGATCGAACCGGCTAGAGGGGAGTCAAATTCTCGATAGTATTTTCTATGTACAATACCAGTTGTTGCTAGCTGCGTATTCATAAGTAGTGTTTTGTGCCGTACTGATGTCGCGACTTAAACACTTCGTCGCGTTTCTTGGATCTGACCCTCTTAAAGCCTGAGAGGTACAGTTTGTTTCAATAGCGTTGTTGAAACGGCAAAGGGGATCACATAGGTGATAGGTGAATCAACAACAGTCGTTGCAACGAGGTGAGCAGATGGGATGATTGTGATTAATTATTGTTCTACATGCTACGGAAGAGAGCTCTATTTAAAGAAACGGTTGTGTTGTTGTTGCACGACTGTTGTCGTGCTGCTGTGCGACATAGCAACCGTAAGTAGACATCTCAACTGTGACAACTTCCAACAAGCGTGCTTTTATACCGTTAGAAAGATCACAGTATTTCGTGTCTGAGGTTTCTTCTACTGTATCGGTGAGGTTCCTCCTGCTATATCGTTTAGGTACTTCCTTCGTCTTTGGCCAGAGGCTCTCTCGGTGCACGGGCATTGCCCACCATCCACCACAAGTGCATGATGTCTGTGGCTCGTTCCAAGAAATCAACTCAATCACTCAAATACTTATTCACCATCCAAATCTAATAGAAAAATCCCATCATGTTTTATCAGCAGAAATGACGCTGTTTGGTGAGCACTTTCTGCGCTCCTCTACGCTTGTGCAACTCCCCTCCCCCAAGTCACCGACATGCCACGCAGCGCCAACCAGCCTCCCGACAAAAAGCAGTGCTTCAATACCTCCATCTTCTAAGGCCAGTTTGCCTTTATTCTCAAAAAGTCCTCCACTTCTGGTGACGAGCAATGCATCCAGCCACTCAGCGCAATCCTACGAATCAAGTTCATACTATCTGTGATTGCTGGTCTTGTAAATACACACTAGCCTTTGAAGAAGTGCCGAGTATCTGAAGTTGTCGTCACCATATTTACTCATTTGTTTCGTTGGCTGGGCGGTTATCTCAGGATTAAGCGCTGGAGAGAGGATCCAGAGGTTGATGTGAAGCGACTGATCGAACTTTATTATACGCCAATGTACTATAAGAGAGCAGAAATAGAAGAGTTGGGGGGGGGGGGGGGGGGAAAAAAAAAAAAATACAAAAAAAAAAAACAAAAAAAAAAAAAAAAAAAAAAAAAAAAAAAAAAAAAAAAAAAAAAAAAAAAAAAAAAAAAAAAAAAAAAAAAAAAAAAAAAAA
>JALRMI010000172.1:0-57600 GCA_026120165.1 Leptosphaerulina australis
CTCCATCATAGGGAACGCGCCGCCATCAACCATCTCCATCACACTAGCGTGCCCAATCGGGCCAAAAAATCCCATCACTGATGGGTAGGGAACGGGCCCTTATTCATGAGGCATGCGCCTGTTAAGGTTTCCAGTGAAAGAAATTATTCTAAGCATCCAAAGATTATTGCGTAATGATAAGTAGTGCATCTAGTTCACCTGTTGTAGAATGAAAGAAGGTAGCTGAGGTGCGATCGACGTCAGTCAGCCTGGACAGGTGCAGGGTTCATGGTCACGCTTGGTTCGACAGCACCTGGACATCACAACAACGTCGCGCCGAACCTGGCCCTTCGACTCTCTCAACTATGTCTGAAACATCCACATAGGTCCTTGCTCTACTGAATCTTCACAATGAGCGAGTCTTTCCGGACTCCTGCGGAACGCCGCTATCTTCGGCCTAGTGTAAGTGCCATTCATGGTTGAAGGGCACCTGTATTAAGCATGAGCTTACAGCATGCCATAGCTACGGTCAGTGACAATGATACAACCCAAGACTGGAGAGCGTATCAAGAGAAAGTTTACCCTTCGACGATCGTCACACCGCAACACCGAGTCTTCCGAATTTTTGCTTGCGCCCGGCCAGTTCGATCCTGCACGACATGAAGAGCTGGGAAGGTTCGAGGGATATTGGGAGGACATAAAATTCAATGCCTGGCAGGCCTACATATATGCAATGTCCCCTACCGGTATTGGCATACTGAAATGCTCGCTGGCGTACATCTTGGGCTCATTAGCTACCTTCGTTCCTCAAGTTGCTGGTTTGCTCGGCAAGAATGACGGAAAACATATGGTCGCTACAATCACAGTCTATTTCCATCCGGCACGGTCAGCCGGCAGTATGATTGAAGCTGTCATACTGGCATTCGCTGCCTTCGTGTATGCTGCTTTTGTATCGTTCTCTAGCATGGCTGTATCCGTTTGGTTTGGGCATGAACACCTCCTTGTTGTTGGGCATGTGATCGTGCTCATTGTATTTTGTGGGGGTGGTTTGGGCCTTGTTGGATGGACGAAACATAGGCTGGGCAATCCTCTCGTCAACGTGGCCTGTTCTCTGACATCACTTGCGCTCATCACGGTAATGACCAAAGAAGGTGCAGTGCAGAATGCAACTTTCTCTTACGTGAAGATCTGGCAAGTCTTGAAGATGATCATCATGGGGTGTACGGCATCTGCGGCAGTGGCTCTTCTAGTACGACCGACATCAGCAAGAACCGAATACCGAGACACATTCATCCAGTCGACTGATGCGATGGCCGAGAATCTTACTGCTATTGCTCGAAGTTTCCTCTCAGGCGCTGAGCAAGATCTGAGAAACGAATCTTTTGTCAAGGCTTCTAACAAAAGCCAGTCGTCATACAAAACACTTCTGAAAAATTTAGGAGAAGCCAAGTTCGAACACTACGTACTTGGAACTGAAGAAGAGTACAAGATCAGCGTGCGACTTGTCAAGTGCCTCGAGAAATTGATTCAGAGTATTGGTGGTTTGAGAAGTGCAGCAGAGACGCAGTTCACATTGCTCGCTCAGTCTGACACCAACGCTAATACACCGTCAGACAGCATTCCTGCGAACGGTACAGTCACTTCATCCATCTTCTCCGAGCGCGCCATATCGCAAAGTCCACCACAGCTAAACTCTCCGAGTCTTAGCCATATGGAAAGACGCACAAGTATTCTTGCTTCTATAGATGAGCTACCCGAACCTGCCATGGACGATGCAGTCCTGCAGTCTTCAGGCGATATTTCGGATGATGAGTCCAGCCAGCACGGCAACCTTGCTAGACTACCAAGCTTTGTGCAGTCTAACCTTACGCCTGCGGACATGTTCTCTGTCTTCATCGCCCATTTGGGGCCGCCAATGGTAAGATCATCTTTGACAGATTGTTCTATTCTACTAAATTTGATAGAAATCACTCACATACACCTTGCGGGAAGTTCTTTCAGAGCTCCCTTTTGGATCTGGACCAGACTACAACATGACTATCAATGAACATTTTCGGCACAGTCTTGTGGACGCCAAGATACTATTTTCAAACGCCAAGCACGAAGCTCTCGATGTTGTCTACAAAACCAAAATACCGACCAAAACTGGATCAGCTGCAATAGCGGCTGATTTCGAAGAGGTTGCAGCAAGCTGTGGTTACTTCAGTTCTTCGTTGGAGAACTTCGCCGAAGACATGGTTACTTTCCTCGATGTACTTGAAGAACTGAAAAAAAATGTCAATTGCTATCCACGACAACGAAGCTGGATGTGGCTTAAGTTTTGGCAGAGCGTTCGCAAGAGTAAGCAATCAGGTAGCAACGGCGATTCGGGTAGGCGTTTATCGTGCCATTAGGATATTTCAACGTACTAACAGAGTATAGAAAGCTTAGGTTTAGTCGACGAGTATACCGATCAGACACCAGGTGGTTCACGTGAGATACATAACCCCATCTATCGCCGGTCTACACGTGGCGATCCGTACAAGTCTGAGAAAGAACAACCACTTTCGTACCGCACCTGGGTTGCCCTGTCCGTATTTAGGAGGGACGATCTAAAATATGCTGTCAAAGTTGGCATCGGTGCAGTTCTGTACGCTATGTGGTCCTTCATCCAGCCAACACGGGAGCTTTACAGCCACTGGCGTGGCGAGTGGGGTCTACTGTCATACATGTTGGTATGTTCTATGACTATTGGTGCCTCCAATACCACAGGCTTCCAGCGTTTCTTCGGCACATGCCTTGGCGCTATCTATGCTATCATTGCATGGATTGTGGCTGATGAGAACCCCTATTTGCTTTGCTTTTTCGGCTGGCTTGTGTCTCTTCTTTGCTTCTATATCATTGTTGGTAAAGGCAAAGGGCCCATGGGTCGATTCATTCTACTTACCTACAACTTGTCTGCGCTCTATGCTTACTCACTCTCTATCAAAGACGAAGACGAGGATAACAGCGACGAAGGTGGGATATCTCCTGAGATATGGGAAATTGTACTGCATCGTGTAGTAGCCGTCATGGTTGGATGTATCTGGGGCATCGTTATCACTAGACTCATTTGGCCCATCTCAGCACGACGGAAGCTAAAGAAGGGGACCTCTCTGCTATGGTTAAAGATGAGTCTAATTTGGAAGCGAGGTCCGCTCAAGACCCTTCTCGAAGCGAACCTGGGTGACACCCACAACCCGTATTGCTATATGAGCGAACGGGAGGAGTTCGAGCTGCGGCGTTTCTTGACTTATCTGGAATCGCTTTGCACAGCTGCGGCTTTTGAGTTCGAACTGAGAGGCCCCTTTCCTACTAAGAGCTTCAAAGTAATTATGGGTGCGACAAGCCGCATATTGGATAGCATGCATGCTATGAACGTCATCATACTTAAGGATTCGAAGGCATCTGAAGGAGAGAAGGAAGTTTTAAAGTATACAAGAAAGGAATGGACTGAGCTCAGTTGGCGAATTAGTCATTTGTTCTCAGGTAAGCTTTCTACCACATATGCACTGGATTGTGCGACTGACAAATTACAGTTATGGCCTCCTCGATGAAGTTGGCGTACCCATTGAACGATGTCTTACCAAACGTCGAGCACACCAGAGATCGACTGCTGGCCAAGGTTTTTGAGTTCAGGCAGACAGAGCTTGGGAAAATCATAGCTAGAGACAAAGACTATGAGCTGTTGTATGCTTACGGTAAGCCACACTAATATCGATCTGAGACTGAAGTATTATGCTGACATGCACCCAGCGTTAGTGACGGGACAACTAGCGCATGATCTTGATGTCATTGGGCAGGAGATTGAAAAATTGTACGGTGTGCTGAGTGAGGAAGATCTCAAGTTGCAATGAGTATAATGACTCACAAAATATGAATACATGCTTATAGTAGAGCTGAAACAATAATATCTGAAATGTCTTCATGTCGCTGAGTGTATTTGCTGACTACCCTATCGCCACTACTGCGTTCAGCTTCCGCAGCACTTCTCATTACGAGCCTAGCCTGTGGCGATCCAAAATGAGTCATTTTGAGTGCATATCATACTGGTGTGAGAAACCATAGCAGCGATGTGTCTCAAGGTAGGGTTGAAAGCTGCACGGCAAGAGAGTAAGACTTCAGCACTTCACAGCAACCCTGGTACAAATATACTTGGAGTGGACTGTTAATTGAATATTGCTTTGAATAACAAATAGCCTCCGTGTGCGCAGTGCAGTCAATTGTGTATGCATAGCACAGTGCATCGACTAATTGAGAGCGACTCAACGCTGCACAGTACAATTATGTTTCGGAGTGTAATGAATGATGCTGCACGTGAGGGGAAACCGATGGCGTGTGGCTAGCGCGGCTTGGCTCAATTTTGGGCAGATGCCCTAAGCGAGGACCTTCCGCACACTTCCTTTCAGCGTCTCGACGTACTAACCCGCAGCTCACCAACGACCACCGTCGACAACATCATCGAAAATGTAAGGAACCCGACCGTAAACACAATTCCCATCGATCGAGAAGCAATTGCGATTGTCCCACGACCTCTCCGACTCGCGGTGCTGCTCCCAGAGCGACTCGAGAAGTGGCGAGCCCCTCTTTGCACAATCTTCATGAACGCCGTTCGCAACATACCACGAGAGTAGAATACTGACGGGAATGTTTAACAGGGTCAACCTCCGCACGCAGAAGCGCCTTGCGGCCTCCGTTGTCGGCTGCGGCAAGCGCAAGATTTGGCTCGACCCCAACGAGACCAGTGAGATTGCCAACGCCAACTCTCGCCAGACCATCCGCAAGCTCGTTCAGGATGGCCTCATCATCCGTAAGCCCGTCACCATGCACTCGCGCGCCCGTGCCCGTGAGCTGAATGCTGCCCGCCGCATCGGTCGTCACCGTGGTTTCGGTAAGAGGAAGGGTACCGCCGACGCTCGTATGCCCAGGTATGCAACATCGACAAGGCCACCGCACAGGATATGAAGGACAACATAGCAGAGTGCGGTGGGAAGATGCACATGGAACAGTTGCTGACACGGATTCACAGCCAAATCCTCTGGATGCGCCGTCTCCGTGTCCTCCGTCGTCTATTGGTGAAGTACCGTGCTGCCGGAAAGATCGACAAGCACCTCTACCACGAGCTGTACCACCTCTCCAAGGGTAACACCTTCAAGCACAAGCGTGCCCTTGTTGAGCACGTACGTCCACCCTAACATGACATGATGACTGTCATCCCCGCTCAGAGACCAGCCACTGACATACAGCACAGATCCACAAGGCCAAGGCCGAGAAGGCTCGCGACCGGGCTATCAAGGAGGAGATGGACGCCAAGCGCGCGAAGACCAAGGCCGCGAGGGAGAGGAGGCAGGAGCGTGTGCAGCAGAAGCGTGCTGCTCAGCTGAGCGAGGAGTAAACGGACGACATGACAAACATCCGGCGTGGGTCTTTTCAGGGTTAAAGGAGGGCGTATTTCTCCTTTCTATCTCGGCATATGCGGTCATGTTACATGTACGTCTGGGTTGCAAACGAGCACTTTTCTCCATGCATACCCGACTGACAAGGCTGCCTCTTCTGAACTCCCGATGCCTATGAATGTGTCCATGAAAAAGGGATATAGGATGCATCGGCATAGTAGAAACGAGTGGTCAATCTTGGAGTTAATCTTCTTTCTACACGTGTTCAGCTCCCTTGATGAATTGATGTCTTGTTCAACTGCATTCGCTACGGGCCTGACTATGACCTTAGCTCCTTAGCTCCTTAGCAACTAAACACAAGCGTGGCCATCGAACTACTGCCACGAAGAAAGGACCTCTACATTATTGTGTTCTGTGCGATACCTAATATTACGCCATATGGATATCACAACATCTGGAACGCCGCTTTTCCCATTTCAAGAAGCACATAAGAAGCAACGCTTAGTTGTCAGATCTGCCTCGTGTTAGTATTTTGTCCTTGAGCAAGGGTTGTCAAAACTTACCAGCTTCAATGCTGCCCGATGTACATTCCTTGTGAAGTTCAACATTGCTCTACTTTTGTTGTTTCCCCTCTGCAATCTCCTGTATCCCTCTTGCACATGCCCCGGTTGTACAGGCTCTCTCGCCTCCTCTGGTGGATCAAAGAGGCCCCTCTCCCTCTTCCGCTTCAACCTGTTCTGCTCTCCACCTGTGCTCTTTTTGTACGCATCTTCTGCATCTTTAACCTTTAGTGCCTCTTCCGTCAGCGTCTGCACAATCTCAAAAGTTAGAAAACCGAGGATATCGATGATATCGTCGCTCGGCTTGCTATCAGTAATAAGACCAAAGCCCGCCCACTCCTTAAACCTCTTTCCCTTTCGATACGTGAACGAGGCCTGCCGACAATCAGACCAATGCACATACTCCTCCCTGGTCATATTTTTGGTGCGCTCATCGGCATTCTTCAACCTCTGCAGCGTCGCGAAATTCATCTCCTCCTCCTCTTCATCCTCAACGTCATCCTTCAGCGGTGGAAATTCAGTAAAGAACGAGTGCACATCCCATACTAAATCTACCTTCGCTCTTTTTGCCTTCTTGCCAGCCTCTGGCCCCGGTCCTGCAGGGCCACCGCCAATAACACCAGCAGCTAAGTCAGCATCGCCGGTCCCAACGTCCGCGCCTGCATCGCCGCCTTTGTCGTCACTATCTTTGACGGACCGACGTACATCTTTCCATTGCAGGAAATGCCGCAGCCTGGAGATTTTTGCCCGGTCATGTCGGATTAACATGAATAGATCGTCGGTAGAGATGGATTTGGAGCCGCGACGGGTGGCAAGAGATGTACATTCGCGCAGCATATGTTGCACTTGGTCTTGTACTATGGACTCGATCAGGGTGGTGGTTTCGGGTGAAGGTTCACCGGTTTCGCCGGAGACGAACATCATCTAGATGCACGTCAGAAGATAAAGAGGTATTGTTTCCATCAATTTTTGTGCGTGAAAGAAGGAAATGACGTGCAAGTGCATTTGAGGATTTGAGAATGTAGACAGTGGTATGGTGGAAAACAAGATAATGGGACCTTAGTCCTGGTCATTAGAACCAGGCAGCTAAACTTGAGGAGATTTGCCAGCTGTAAATGTATAGGTCGTTGTGTAAAGATGTTGGAAACGGTGCATGGGGAAAGCATAACGTTCAAGCTATACTGTAGAAGCAGAATGAGAAGAACCACAAACCCACAAAAGATCAAAGAAAGAAAGGAAACAATGTGAGAATAAAAAATGAAGTTGGATGATTGAGGAAGTGACCAACCTGTTGAATCTCCGTTCGATACTTCGCCATCTTGTCCTTGTCCGCCATGTTGGATGTATATCTGGATGTTGATACGAGGGTGTTAAAGTGGCTATGAAGAGCGCAAATGTATAGGTATGTGTACAGCGTTTCTCTATAGCAGTCTCCTTCTGTTTTCACAGAGTGCGCACGTCTTGCCAGTTGATGCGCGAACCAAGCGCATTTAATGAAGTCGCTCACAGGCATGCGGTTTGGGGGACAATTAGCGCGACAGACCCCTGCTCGGCTCAGCCCTACGCAGCCCCGCGAACATTGAAATTCATCTCGAGGTCCCCCACCATCAAATCACCACTTACACCACAAACGTACTGAACCACGCACTATGTTATACCTCGTAGGACTCGGTCTTGCAGATGAAAAGGATATTACTGTCCGCGGTCTTGAGATCGTCAAGAAGGCCGAGCGCGTATATCTCGAAGCGTACACAGCCGTGTTGCTGGTGGATAAGGAAGTGCTTGTGAGTTATTATGTTCAGACAGAAGGAGAGGATATGAGAAGAGCATGGCTAATCATGATGTAGTAGGAGTCTTTCTATGGCCGTGAAGTAATAATTGCAGACCGTGAAATGGTCGAATCATCCAGCGACGACATTCTTGCCGATGCAGACAAAGTCGATGTCGCGTTCCTAGTTGTGGGGGATCCATTTGGGTATGCCTCTCCCCTCAAATACTGCATGCACGCTCGAATCGGAATTCTGATATCCTCCCTAGAGCAACAACACATACTGACCTCGTTCTCCGGGCACGTGAACTCTCCATCCCCACCCGCTCAGTTCCCAATGCTTCAATCCTAACCAGCATCGGCACGACCGGTCTACAACTCTATAACTTTGGACAAACAGTCTCCATGGTCTTCTTCCTTGATAACTGGAAACCCGCATCCTTCTACGACCGTATCGCTGAGAATGTTTCCATCGGCTTACACACCCTGGTGCTATTAGACATCAAGGTCAAGGAACAAAGCCTGGAAAACATGGCGAGGGGCCGTAAGATTTATGAGCCGCCCAGATATATGACAGTTGCGCAGTGTGCACAGCAAATGCTGGAGATTGAAGAAGATGTTAAGAAGCAGGGGATTTATAGGAGAGAGAGTCTGGCAGTGGGTGTTGCGAGGGTTGGCTCTGTAGACGAAAAGATCGTCGCAGGGACTTTGGAGCAGCTTACTGAGGCTGATCTGGGCGCACCATTGCACAGCTTGGTTCTGTTAGGACGGAGGACGCACGATCTAGAGAGAGACTTCTTACTCGAATTTGCGGTGGACAAGGAAAAGTTCAAGAGTGTGTGGGCGAGGGATTATGAGGGCAAGCAGTAAGCCAGATACTAGATCACTGTAGAAGAGTGACTTATGCCCCAGGGCCAGCATGGACTGTGAATAGCATGAACTGATGATGTGTGGCAAAGTGTTGGATTCAGTGCTTCAATTAAATCCCTTGGTGCACCCGAAACGCCTTTTGGTGCAAGTCTGCTCAGTACATCGTACCCCGAGCGTCTAGCGACTGTTGTGGCATATATATGCTTCCTCCTTCCTCTATTGTCCAATGAAGTGACATAATACTCCAATTCCTCAACTAATGCTGATATTGACTAGAATGGTGGCAGCCAGAACTGGTACCCACCATTCTTCATCCTGAAGACGCTGAGCAAGAAGCTATACATGCACAGCAGCACGCCACTCCACAAAAACACAGCAAACTGCTGAGTCCTCGCGTCTGCAATCCTGGGTACCTTGAGCGCCAACGAGATTGTGGCGAAAGCCAGAACTCCGTAAATAGCAGCAATGATCTGGCTCTCCAGTCCAAACTGGTTGCTGAAGCCTCCAGCGAAGTAGCTGATACCGCCCTTGCCATCACCTTGTACATACGGTGTCTTGCGGATGTGGTTGAACATGTGGCCAGAGGTAAAGAGAAGAACGGCGATCAGCGAGAAAGCAGCCCAAACATTGCGGTTCTGGAGAAGCGGTAGGATGTAGGGTGAGGCAACGGCGAGTCCAGTTATTCCTCCGAGCACTGCAGTAGCGATGGAGATGATTTTCACCCAATTGATGGGACGCGAGATCTTGGGCTTGGGTACATCGGCGGGGAGCTGGCGGGAGATCCAGGCATGAATCTGCTCGGCAGCTTGTGGGCTGTAATATGTTAACGAGTGGATTAGAAAAATAAGTAAAGAATACACACCCAGATGTGAAATCGTAGCGAACCGGCTGTGCATCGATCTTTGCGTTGGGGCCAACAGTTGGAGGGAAGAAGAGGAGAACTGGGGCAGTCTGGAGTTGCAGCTAGGTAGTGTTAGCTTGCAGCCCTCCAATCGTAGCACTTTAGTGAGTCGTACCGACTGGAAAGTGTTTCTGCCATCCGCAAAGTCTAATGTTCCAAAGAGTGTCCTTGTCTTTCCATCCTTGTCACCCTTGATCCAGCTCTTACCCAACAGATCCCACTCTGGCTGGAACTCTCTGCACAGCATACATCCAAACCTTGTTTCGAGGGCAGTGAGCAACACAGCGACGGAGAAATCTCTTTGGCCTTTGGTCAATGATCCATAACCGCCATCATCAAGCTTCAGTGGACGTCCGATCTCAAGCGATTTGGCGCGAGCGTCCGTAAACTTGTCGCCAGTCTTCTTGGCTGCAAAAGCTGTGAAAGGTAGCAGTGAAGCTGTGAGAACCTGGAACCACCGCATTGCGTCGAGAGAAAATGTGGTTGTGGCGGGGTGAAGCTTGGAAGAGAGCTGCTGGTAAGGTCGATGATGCTTAACGTGGCCTCCGGCATGCGTAATGCGCCAAGGCTACAGGGATCCCGGTGACTATGGATGAACACCTTTGCGAACCAGCAAACCAGATGAAAGAATATTTCTCCAGAGTAACAACCTAGTAATTATCTACGATAATCTTACATCCCAGATATTTAACAGTCCATCTTCATTGATTTATGGTTGTACTGTTATTACTCTTACTCTCATCGTCGTAATTGTTGTTGTTCTGACAAGTCTTTCGCCATAATAAGCCTTTGTTTATCGAATGCTCTAAGTCGCGTCCACCTTCTCTAGACCGCTCGCTTGCGCTAACATCTACAACACCTACACATCATTCAACAGTAATAATACCATGGCCATCTCCACGGACTCAGATATAGACCACAGCTATGAGATCAGAGATGTGAGTTAACGCACGTCCCGTGGAGCCTAGCGGATCCCTCTGTTTGGCCTTTGTTTACACCTTTCCTACACGAACACTGACAACAACATTTTCCAGCTCCAACATTCGCTACGTAACGCAAAACTCGAACTAAGCCTTGCACAGAGCAAGCATTCTGTCGAAGTTGTCGTGAAAGACGAAGATATCCGGAAGCTGCGAGTAAGCCAGTGCCTGCTCGAGAGCGACAACAGCGACTTGCATGAGCAACTCGAAGAGGAACAAACCCGCTCAGACGAACTCGAAGCCGCGTTAGACGATGCACTTCTGAGTGTGGACGAACTAAAGGCTGAAGGCGAAGCGGCGCAGAATCAAATTCGCACACTGTCGCGTGAGATCGCAAACCTCAAGGTAGGCGCGCCTGCCCTAATCACCCCTTGACCACTGCTTAAATAGTCAGGCCGAACTTAGGGCTATGGAAAACGTCACATCCGACTCAAATAAAATCTTATCCGAAAAGCTAGCCCTATCCCGCGAGATCTCATCTCTACGCCCTGAAGTCGAGCACCTGCGCGCGCAGGTCGAATCAAATCAAGATCTGTTATCCGAGAAGCTATCTTTACAGCGCCAACTTACCACACTACGAGTCGAGCTCGAGAACGAGAAGCGAACGTCCGCCCGTACCATCTCGAAGCAAGGAAAGAAGATGGAACAAGATGATCAGCTGCGCAATGAGTTGGAAGAAGTCCGCAGAGAGCTTGTAGCAGAGAAGAGGGACCGATTGAAAGCAGAAGCAGCAGTTGCACAAGCTGAGGAGGCAGTCGAAAAGGTACAGGCAGAGCTGGAGTCTCAACAAAAAGCGGCCGAGAAGCTAGAGGTAAAGATTGAGAAGCTCACTAAAAAGGATACCAAGGCGAGCAAGCGCAACGAAGCGAATGACGCGGTACTCGAAGAACTTCGGCAGGAGCTCGATCAGGAGAAAACCCTGCGTATTCAAGCAGAGAATGCTCTTAGGAAAGCTAGCTCTGAGAGTGCAGAAATTGAACGACTTCGAGAGGAACTTGAGCTAGAGAAGCAAGCGCGCCAGAAGGCTGAGAAGGCAATTAAGAAGAGCTCTCAGCAGACGGATACTCAGGTTGGCGACGTGCAGAAAGAGCTTGAGGAAGAGAGGCGAGAGCGTAAGAAGCAAGAAAAGGAATATAACAAAACTCTGGCCGAGCTCCAAGGCCGAAACACAGTCCTTGACGACAAACTTAATGCCTTCCGCGAAAAGCTACGAACGACAAAAGACAAGTTGAAAGAAAAGGAAGCCCAACTTGAACACGTAGAAAGAGCGCAGACCGCACCACCCATTAAGACTGCTGCAGAGGCTACAAAGGCTGTTAAGAACGTCCGCAAGCGCACTGCAGCATCCGTCGAGCCAGAGACAAACCTGGGAACGCCCGGAGATGCACCAGCAAAGCGCTTCAAGCGCGGCACCTCCGTATCGGCAATGGGCGACACCTCCACCTTTTCGCTGACCCCTTTCCTCAACCGGACCGGTAGCGTCGCACCTGGCTCGCCCATCGTCGAAGAAGATGAAGACCTTGAAGAAATCGCTCTAATCAAAGCTCCTAAACTGAAAACCAAACCTCTCGCTCCAACTGCGTCTGTAAAAGCGAACCCAAAGCCCCGCAAGAAGACTGCGCTTTCATCCGTGCTCGCAGCTGTCAACGAAGAAGCCTCAGAAGTCTCTCATGACACATCTAAAGACGAATCCGAAAACACACTTGCACCCACCAAGATTCCGATAAAGGACGCCGACAACGGTAACGGCCCAACCCTCAAACCTACAAAGTCCCTCATCCAAAAGGCCAAACCGCGCAAATCTCTCATGTCATTTGCAAACTTCACCGAAGAACCGGCAGCCGAGAAAAAGAAGAAACGAAAGTTGGGTGCCACAGCTGGAAAGACTTTGTTCGATGCCGAGGAAGATGGTGATGAAGGAAGTTCACAGCCGAAACCTGTTGGTTTAGGGATGGGAAATGGTAAAGGATTGTTTGCTGCCCGTGCACTGGGGAAGAGTGTCCTGGGTAAGGGGAGTAGGCCAATTAGTGGCGGGTTCGGCATGTTGAGCGAGGAGACATTTACGTTTAGTCCCTTGAAAAAGGACAGACGCAAGGTAGGGGACAGTATACTGAAGTAGCATGCGTCGTTAGTAGCGAGCTTGTGAGTTGTGTTAGTGTTTCTTATCATGGTCACAGTCTTTCTGGATGTATTTACGTCGAATGTATACTTTCTTCGTGCCTACCTTGTGCTTCGGGCCGCTACAGACTGGGCAGCTCTAATAGCGTTCGCAGTTGGTGAGCTCAACGACAATTGATCCAAATATCTAGCACACACGTAGAAACGGAGAAGAAAGATTGGTTCCTAAGCTTCGTTTCTTATAAATCATAAGCCTTATATACTTGTACATTTCTGTGTACGCTCGCTAGAAATACCAACATCTGAAGTATCATGCATTAAAGTGACAAAGCAAACATATGTTTTCGCTACGTTAAAAACTCCACGGCCCTACAATTTTTGATAGGAAAGAAAGGAAGGAAGTACGCAAAAAAGCATTTAAGAGAGCATTTGGGTATGCAGGTCAAACACATCGTTCCTCCAGCCGCCCTCGTCCCAGTCGTCAATTCTCTCTGTCGCGCGGCGACCTTCCTCTTCCCATAGTTTGACGACACTACCAGGTGCGTACTTGCCAGCAAATACACCCTTGCCTGGTTCTGCAATACCAACGCGGGTGTAAAGATCAGGATCTTCCCTTGGTGTCAAGCGAGTAAGAACGGCCTTGAAGAAAGTTCTAAGGTCGTCAGGATCCGAGATGCGTGTAGCCCTGAGTCTCTCTCGTGCGAACAGAAGTTCACGATTGGCAGAGTGGAGACCATCGGCGATACCCTTGGCCAGCTGCATCTCCATCACCTTTCGGATGATTGGGCGAAGTAAGGGCTTCATAACCCAGCCAAAGAAGCTGAATTTTGACTTGCGCAACGTATAACTTAACTTGTGGATGTTGACGCGCACAGCACGTAGAGTGAGGATCTGCTCCTGTCTCTCTTTGCCAACCTCAACATCAAGGTGGATGTCAAGACCACGTTCATCCATTTGGAAAGAAGCAATACCTTCATCTGCAAGGCGGAGTAGGCCGGAGTGGGCCCGCAGAAGGAAGCCAATTTCGTCAGCGCGGAATGAGAGGCCGTCGATCTTGATGGTGAACCTGGATGTTGCCTTGGAGGCAACACGAAAACGAGCCTTGCGCAGCTCGAGATCGTTGTAAGTTTCAACCTTGAAACGGAAGGGCAGGAACGATGTGTGATTGATGGTCTTGCCAGGTTCGATGATGAGGTTCTCCAATAGAAGGTCGATTTCTGGGGTGGCAATCTCAAGACGTGGGATGGGAACATACTGGATCGCTGAAATGAGCAGGGGAACGAAGACGTTGATGGCATCTTGGATCAATTCGGTGTTGGTGTAGCTGTGCTGTGGTGACAAGATGTTCCAAATTCTGAGCGTGGACTGAATAAGTTTCGCGATGTCCTCGTCGCGTGCTACTGTCGCGAATGTCCTCTGGGCCTGCTCGAAAAACGCATCTACGTCATTGCGAAGCGAGGACTCGTTACCGACATTACGTGATTTCTTGCGAAGCTCTTGAAACTTTTCGTCCACGTGGTCGAAGAAGTCGGGGTCTGTCAACAGTTTCTGTAGAGAGTTGCCAATGTCCATGAGCAGATCTTCGAACGCAGGATCTCTTTTGGAGTGCTCCATGAGCTTGTGAAAGCGGCGCTCAAGCTCTTTCCATTCGTTATTATCACCGAAGGAACTCATGAGCAACCAAAAGTTTTTCACAGCTTTGTCCATTTCTCGATTCGTGTCGACGTCGTTTTGGACAGCACCAACAGCCTCTTCAGCCATACGAGAGTACGTTCGGGTATATCTCTGGAGAAGTAAAGACAGCGTCGAGACGGAGTCGGAATAATCGCGCTTTTGTCGCAGGTTTGTCACCGTCTTCTTCAGTCTGTACAACAGCGAGTCACCTTCGGCGCCCTGAAGTTTATCGGCAATGCTACTACTGGCCTCCTGAACCACCTCGACTGCACCTGATCCGACAGCCTTCGCAACCTCTGTCACTTCACCATTCAGCTCCTCCGAGGAGACAGCCTTGCCATTACCAACGTCTGCACCTGGCTGTTTCAGTGCTTCTTGTTCAGCTTCAGAAGGCTCTATCTTCTTGCCAACCTCCTTTGCAACATCAGAAATCGTAAATGCAGTGTCCTTGAAGACCTCTCGGCCAACAGTATTGAGGTCTGATAAGAATATGCGAAAATCTGAGTTTGTGAGCAATAGCGAGCCGACCGTTTGAAGGCTTTGGTAAGCTGTATACATGTCAGCAATGTAGCTAAAAACGCGTCGTGGAGACTGACCCGCAAATGTATCGGCCTTCGCCTTGGATCGAGTAGCACTTCGAGCGATGTCTGCTACGTCAACCTCAACGCGAGCCTTTGACAGATACCAGATGAAGTCCTGAATCTGGTCTTCGCTGTTTTTGTGCTGCAGTAGCTCGATGAATTGGTGAAGCCATTGCTTTGTGAACTTCACAAGCAGCCGACCAGAGTCACTCAGCTCTGGGTTGTCTGGGTTGAGTATGTCTGCAGCAAGGAGAGTTCGTAGGTTGATGACCACTTGCTCGTTAGATGGCATGAATCCTTTCCCAAGAGCACGGATCATCTGGTATGAGTGCAGCTTCTGGTGAAGCTCTCTCTATTCATACATCAGAGGCAGCTAAATGTATGACACGCTGTACACGTACCTGTAGGACCGTATCATCGCGATACTGGGGCAATAACGGTTGGTGGTCGTCGCCATATTTACGGAAGCCAAAGCAGGACGACATATTGCTGAGACTGATGGTGTTGAGGTGTGGGAGGGTCCCAATCTCTGGATATCAAGGCAACCACAAACACGTATACTCACGATGACGCTCGCAGCTACGAGCTTAAGCGAACAAGGCGATTAGCTATACCAGACGTCATTGTGTGGCTGCTATGGCTGTTGTGGCTGATGTGCCAAGATTTGGAGCGTATGAAGTCAAGCCGCTTGAGATCAAGCGAGGTCCCCACGCGCTTTCTCCATGCCCAGACACTCTTTCCCCAGGCCAAGCCAGTCAACAAAACGTAGCAGCATCGTGACACTTGACAGGAGTTTACAATAATCTCCTGATCGACGAAGACCTACCATCTCCAGAGCTAGATAACGGTCTTTATACTGGAGCTCCAGTGGTATCAGGTAATATTAGAGAACAGCGTCCATCAACCTCAACGACGATGACTCGGACAACCTCACTCTGCAAACTTTAGGGACCTTCCTCCGACACTCTAGCGCCGTCAGAGTCCGACTGGTATTCTTGCATATGAACTGCTCTTCAATTGCCGTAATCGGGGCCGATGCCGTATTTTCAGCCTCTGCTCCACTTCAGATTTTGTGAAGGGTTCTCAAACTGCGGGGGACAGCAAGAACGCAAGATGTCACATATCGAAATATCTCTGCGATACAAATTCAGGACAAAATTACGATAAAGACGGTGAAGTAGGCACGAGCTGCATGGATTTGATCGTGTGCTCCTATGCTCCTGTCGTTCAGCCGTCGTGCAGCCGTCGTTCAGCTGTAGTTCAGCCGTTGTTCAACGATTGGGTTGCATCGTACGTTTCCGACTTATTTTCTCGCCGCCATGTGGATGCAGCTCTCCGCCTTAGTCTTCCCCACCCCATAGACCCAGAGGAGCTTAGGCAGATCAGCGAATGTCGGAGCGGGAGCCCTACCGCTCTCCAGGATTCTTTTTAGCTTCTTCTGCTTCCGATGTGCCTGAGCAAACACTACGTCTTGGAAGTCTCTACGGCCTGTCGGTGTGCACACGGGAAAGCGTGTATCAAGTTTCTTCGGGGATTACAGATGGGCTGGCGGTGTCATTGACCCCTTTTAACAATTGTTACAAATACAACCCCCATTTTTGTCGCACACCACAGGGTTGTAAGGTTCTTCCTTCGGGTGATCGGTCCCCTAGCGGATGTCGCAAGGGTTGGTCCACTGTCCAGAAACTTCACGCAATAGTGCATGCGCGTCTCGTGCTCGCAATGCGCGTCGTGCACAGCAGAGCATTCATGTTTCAAGTGGAATGGACCATTGTTTTTTTTCTCAGTATGCATAATCGCATAGTGATTTGCTTATTTCCGGTCTGCAACCTGCTCCTGTTCCCGTTCCCGTATTCAAGCCTTTTTTTTTTTTGGGAATTCGCTGAACAGTCCGAGACAATATCCGTGACACCCAGAGAGCACGTACAAGGCGCAGCAATAATATCCGCATGGCATGTTCACGGCGCCGCAGCGCTTGGACAAACTAGAAAATGCCTCTTGATGCCTGATGAAATCCTTCGGCAGCCCTGTGAATGGACAATCCAAGTCATAGTCTATCCGCCGCCAGGGGTTTGAGGTCTCGTCTCGAAGACTGGTACCAGCGTGACGGCCTCATGTGTCATTCGTAGGGGCGAGAAGCCATGGAAATGTGGACTCTCTTACCGCGGAAACTTCTCTGGAGTGCTCCCAGTTGCAATTGCCCGACTCTTCCCGATATATCGTGGCCCTAAGGAGTCCGCACAGCCTCTGACTCGCTAACAGCGGACGCCCGCACCCTGGTTCTTGGCCTGTGCACCAAAAAGTTGCCAGGCGGAATGATGAAGGTCGCCGGCTCTCCTCTATGAGAGCAATTGAGACGATCCGATAGGTCATTCGTACCCTCCTCAAACACTGTTTCCAGGCGGTCCGTCTTCCTCTTCCTTCTTTTTATATGCCGCGGTAGTAGAATCCTGTCAGCTTCGGACGTCAATGCATATCGTGCGTGTCACTTCGCTCTTAAAAGGCGCCCTTCCCTCGCGAGGCGCCCAAACTGCATTCCATTTCCCCAGACTCTCTCAGTACAGGTGTATGGCCTCAGTAGCAGCAGCAGAAATGACTCAATCCGACTCCATCACACAAAGGCCTGCCATGGCTACCAGGCAATTGACCACAACGTACGCTACCGTTACAGCATACACTACAGCTTCAGCGGCTAACTTGGTCTTATAGGAGCGGTGACTTCTGCTCGTCAAATTCACCAGATGTTCGCAAGCACCTTGGAACATATGGACTGACTCCCCCTGCCGTCGAGAGCTTCGACGTGCAAGCCCAGCGATGTACGTCATGCAGCTGAGCAGTCGTTTACAGCAGTTGGCACATGCTGACAATCTGTGCAGGCCTGAGGCTCCTTGCCATGAAGCCAACCCCTATCGAGAAGTTCCAATATCTCGTACACCTCAAGGCCACAAATGTACACCTGTTCTACAGGCTTCTCTCGCAGAACATCAAGGTATGGGTTTGCTCGCCGAACATCGGAGGTGTGTTTAGCTCATCATTTCACAGGAACTGACCCCCATCATCTACACTCCGACCGTCGGCGAGGCCTGCGTAAGATGGCACGAAATCTGGACACAACCTGAGGGCATGTACCTCTCGTTCAGCGATCGTGGCCACCTTCGCCAGATTCTTGACAACTGGCCCCACGAGGTCGAGATCACCGTCCTCACCGACGGCTCTCGCATTCTGGGCCTCGGAGATCTCGGCGTTAACGGTATGGGTATTCCTGTCGGCAAGCTGTCTCTGTACACTGCCTGCGCCGGTATCCGTCCTGAGGCCACTCTCCCTCTTACTCTCGACTTGGGCACAAACAACAAGGCCCTGCGTGAGGATCCCTTGTACATGGGCTCCAGGGTACCTAAGGTCACTCCCGAGGAGGAGAAGGAGTTCCTTGATGAGCTCATGGCTGCCCTGACAGACAAGTGGCCCAAGTGAGTAACACCCTTCATTCCCCGAATACAGTAACTGATCGCGTGACAGCATCGTTATCCAATTTGAGGATTTCAAGAACCCCTTCCCTGCCCTCGAGCGTTACCAAAACACGTACAGCATGTTCAACGACGATGTCCAGGGCACTGGCGCCGTCATCGTCGGTGGGTTCATCAATGCCGTCAAGGCGTCCGGTGTCCCAGTCAAGGACCACAAAGCTATCTTCCTCGGTGCTGGCAGTGCCGGTGTCGGTGTTGCTAAGCAGATTGTTGAGTTCTTCAAGAAGGAGGGCCTGACAGAAGAGGAGGCTCGTCGCAAGTTCTGGTTCGTTGACTCGAACGGTCTCGTCACTCTGGACCGTGGTGACAAGCTTGCCGACCACAAGGTTTACTTCGCACGCGACGACAACAACGGCCGTCAGTACCAGTCCCTCGCCCGTCTGATCGACTACGTCCAGCCCACCATTCTTATGGGTCTATCCACCATTGGCGGTGCCTTCAACAAGGACATTCTGCAGAAGATGGCCAAGCTAAACAAACATCCTGTCATCTTTCCTTTGTCCAACCCCTCCAGCAAGTCTGAGTGCACATTCGAGGAGGCTGTCCTAAACACCGAAGGTCGCTGCTTGTTTGCCTCCGGCTCACCATTCCCTTCCATGGAGTACAACGGCAAGCTCCTGACTCCTGGTCAGGGCAACAACATGTATGTGTTCCCCGGCATCGGACTTGGTGCCATCCTTTCCAAGGCGACATCCGTCACACAGGACATGATCTACGCCTCTGCCGAGTCCCTTTCGACATCACTCAACAAGCAAGAAGTCGCTGACGGCTGGCTGTACCCCGACATTCGCCGCATCCGCGAGGTCTCCGTCGTTGTCACCCGTGGTGTCATCCGCGCCGCTCAGCAGAACGGTGTCGATCGCGCTACGGAGCTTCGCGAGTTGTCCGACGAGCAGCTCGATGCCTACATTGTCGAGAGCATGTATAACCCCTTCAAGGATGGCGAACAACTCGGCGAGGAGGTTGCACAACTCGTTGCACAGACAAGCGCTCAGTCAAATGGTGTCAACGGTATCACCAACGGCGTTGCTCTTTCGCACTTGTAGAGCATTCCATTCATGAACATCATTCTCGGCGCTTTGGGTTGCTTCTGAGACTTGTGCTCTCACATTTCGGCCACCACACTTTTCGGCCATAAAATGGATTCAGCTATGGACTTTTGGGATGGATGATTCGATACCCTGTTACACATCCTCCCTTCTCGCATACGCATAGGTAGATGCTTGTTGAGCAGTGCGGCAGTGATTGCATCAAGCACTCGATTAGAATTGGAATAGTAATATGATGGAAGTTTGACAACTACGAGTAATTCTCATGCCGTGACTATATGTATTGCATTCGCTTCACAGCCTCAAAGCATTGAGAACTCCAGCTTCAATTCTTGAGGGTCATGGAAAACTCCAGGCTATTCTAACACAATACCATGCTCTACACGTCAGCCTCGTTTCGCACTTGACATCTCAATCGAGATCGAACTTCCCCACCACCGGCCCCGACTCCCCAGATCAATAATGAATTCACAACACCAACCCCGCAGCCCACTGTGCAATTCCGACGTATTGATATCAACGTTATCTAGCTCGTTCTCAATACGGCCAGACTTGCGACATATTGTTGCCGCGGGAAGGTAATGATTCCCGCAAGCCGCGAGCCGCACGAGTACTGTTGACTTACTCCCGCGGCAACAACGGCTATGTTGAACAGCTTGCACATGCACGTTCGTTAGTGTTCTGCTCCCGTCCAGGTTTTTGGGTCAGGTCCGCTACCCCGGACCCACCCGAAAGCTTCACATGCATGGGAAGTCGGTGCGGCGGATCGGATCGCCCAAGCCCAGACGTACGGCTAGCCAAGCTTTGACTCGGACTTCCTTCACATGCAAGCGGAAACTACGGAGAGGGGTGGAGCGGAGGTTTGTGCTGGGGTGTGGGTGTATGCGGGTGTGGACGTTGGAATGAAGGGCTGGGCCGAGGTTAGCACGCGTTTCCAATGAAGGGGGTGAGTGAATGTAGCTGGTGAGGGTTACGATGTCGATGCTCTGAGACTACGGGTTTAAATGGGTTGCTCGAATCGTTCTGGTGTCTTTCTCCATCGCCAGTCTTTCAGTGATTGCGCTGAAGGACCTCAGCATCGATACTCGGTGCTAGGGTTGAAGCCGAGGTTGCGGGCTCTGCATGTGGACCACTACCCTCTTTGTCTGAAGGCGTTTGAACGTCACCAGCTAATGCGTCCATATTGGGTTGGACTGGTAATGTTTTTGTTTTCAGCCCACCCGTACGGCTTTTCTCCTTCTCACTGACTTCGTATACATTCCTACTTGACATTTGTGCATGGAGAATACAACATGCGATACACTTGTTAATCACTATTAGGGAACATGCTCCTATCAAGATAGTTCGTAGCAATAGAATCATGCACACATATTGGCATCACAGTTTCTGATAGCCAAATACTCGCTTCCGATGTATTGGCTTACCTTTACCATGCTTCTTGCTGCTCGAGGACGACAAGGTGAAGCCAAGTTTGCACCCTCGAACTTGCAGCACTACTCGTATCTTAACGCTTAGACTGTATTAACTTTCTTTCTCTCCATCGTTTTTTCAAGCACAAAGGTACGGAGAAAGGTGCTAAGGCCGACGGTAAGGGCGATAGTTAGCTGGGAAAAGCGTAGCAGGAGATCTAATAAGTCCATTGAGCCAGCAGCTGAGAATGCGAAGATACCAATGGATGAAGTTGGCAACAGAGGCAAGGCGGAAGAAGCCAAGCTACATGGTAAAAATTTAGGTTGGACGCTTCGATGGTGCTGGTATGTCGCAATTGAGTACAGACGTTGAGAAGTAAGGAAAGCTTTGTGAGTGCACTACCAGCAGTAGGGGCATACGATACGTGGACGGCGTCACACTCCCGCTGGCTTAATTTGTCGTCCACAACAAAACACACTGACAAGAATAAATGAGACTCACAGAATATCGCTGTGTATACAGACTATGTTCAAAAGCTCCATCCCAGTCGTCCACATCATATATCCAACCTTAGCGCCTTGCAATGTCGTGAATTGAGTTACCAACACTGCCCCAGTTGCCCAGGGTATCTTGTACAAGGAAACGATTAAGCAAGAATCAAACTACGAAAATAAAGGTAGAACCAATCGCTCAAGATTTACCGTGCCCATTCTCTTCAGGCGTTCCATCATGCCACCTAAGCGTCGTACTCATCCTTATACTACTTGGTCTTTCCGGCTTGTTCGATGTATCCTCCTCTCCATCTTTACGACCAGTCGCTTCCCTCTTAGCGTCCTTTAGTTGCTGGTCCGTACCCGCCTCGCTCAACACCTCTTTCACCAACTTCTTGGCCTCACTTTGCAAATTCGGTATCTCCTTGACCGCTTCAGTCTTGTTCAGATAGCTTTCTAGCAGTGCTTTAAGAGTTTGAGCGCGCACAGGCTTCGCAAGGTAGTTGTTCATGCCGGAGTCGAGGCATTTCTCACGGTCACCTTGAATGGCAGAAGCGGTCATGGCGATGATGAGGACATTACGAACTTCGGGATTGGGGTGTTTGCGGATGAGTTTTGTTGCTGGGGAACATTAGTTATATGCATACGTGAAAGAGCCGTGCAGTGATTTACCTTCGTAACCGTCACAGTGGGGCATCTGAACGTCCATGAGCACAAGATGAAAGGGGCGACCGTTATCGCTTGCGCGCTCCAGCGCATCAATTGTCTTAAAGCCATCGAGGTAAGCATCGCACTTGAACCCAAGTTTCTGAACAAAGCTGATAGCGATTCGCTGGTTGATAAGCTGTATTACGTTAGATGAAAGGTGTACATAAACAAAGTGAATGACAGCTTACATTGTCTTCTGCAATACAGATGCGTAAGTCTGCGCGAGGAATGGTGGATAAGTCGATGCAGGTGCCAGAGTTTTGCTCGTGACCATTGTTTTCTTGGCTGGAGAATTTAGCCATTGGATCCGGATCGCGTGTATAATTCTGTGCTATAGGCCCTACTAGAGGTACCTTCGTAAAGCGCAAGGCGAAGGAGACCGTAGTTCCTACACCTGGCGTTGACTCCAGGGAAACTTTGCCATGCATGACATTCTCAATTAGCGCTTTGACAATGCTCAGACCGAGCCCAGTTCCACCATAGCTGCGTGCTGATGAGGATTCGACTTGTGAGAATGGTAGGAAGAGCTTCTTCTTTTGCTCTTCTGGGATACCAATACCAGTATCGATAACGCTGCATATGATATCAACCCAATCTGGTCCTTCTTGATCGACGACAGCGCGCACTGTCACAGATCCTCGGGGTGTAAACTTGTAACTGTTGGATAGGAGATTCATCAAAATCTGGTGGAGTCGAACAGGGTCGCCCATGACAAGCATCTCAGGGTCTAACTCGAGCTGCTCGATAGTCTTCAACCCGCGCTCAGCGTTGGTGTATGCAAGAGCACGGACGACCTCGGTGATTGTCTCGTTTAGTGACAAAGGCATCTCTTGGACGTTCATCTTTCCGGCCTCGAGCTTAGAGTAATCGAGAAGATCATTGATGATGGACAGGAGTGTGTCACCACACACGCGAATGGAATCGGCATAGCCTTGTTGCTCTGGGTTCAAAAGACTAGCCTTGAGGAGCTCCGACATGCCTATGACTCCATTCAGTGGAGTGCGCAGCTCGTGGGAGACGTTAGCAAGGAAAAGACTCTTGGCCTTGGCAGCCTCTTCTTTAAGCTTCATGTTTCGGATTGCGATCGCCTCAGCTTCTTTAGCCTTGATTTCTGCTGCTCTTGCCTGGGCCAGGGCACGCTTCTGCATCTCGAGCATTGCTTCGTTACTGGCGCTGACTCGTTCGATCTCCTTGAAAAGCAACGCATTTGCTAGAGATATGGAGATTTGGTTGACAAGTAGCCGCAATACTTGTGTATTGCGTTCGGTGAAGGAGTTCGGCGGCCCTTCTACATATATGCTCCCGAGGAGGTGATCGGAGTGAATGATGGGTATGCAAATCACTGCTTTACCCTCGGGGTTCCGCTTCAAGTACGATTCTGACACGTTCGAAAAGCGGTCATCTTCGAGTAGATTCTGAACAAACACATTCTCTCGGAAGCGCAATGTGTACAACGTTACCTGTCGAGCGACCACGTCATCTACAGTATCTAGAGGTTGACTTGCCGGGTACGATATGACACCAGGTGTACTTCCCCTGTCACTATCGGTCTCACTAGTTGCCACACAAGCGATGCTCCACTCAATTTGTGCGTCTTCAATGACAATACCACAAAGAACACCGCCGGTCGATTCGAGGATGATTGAAGCCATCTTAGCCATTAGCTTGTCAACCTTCAATTCGCTCGAGAGGACTCGAGAAGACTCCAATATCGAGCTGAGATCTAACATATCAAGGCCAACCGCCGAGAAGCCATCGCGTAGATCATTAGACGACTCATGACGTCGTCCAGTTTCAGGAACGATCCAATTCTGTGTTCTATCGACAGCGGTCTCAGCTCCAAGCAACTGTTCGTGGTCTTGATTCTGCTCAAGTCTGAACGTAGTGTTCCCTGTATCGATAATGGTGGTCTGTACGGCGACATCCATCGTGCTAAGAGATACAGTGCCTCGCAATAGAAATTCATACTTGTTAATGACATGGTTTGCCTTCCCATATGCGGAGATTCTTCGATATACAGATATGCAGTCTTTGAGTGCGTGACGAGCTGGCCTATTAGCTTTCTTACGAAGGAGCCATTCGGCATACAGTTCCAGCGTATAAGCCTCATCCAGGGCGAATGCATGAATCTCGCTTTGGTCTATCGCTGCTTCGTAGTTCGACATTGCGGTTGGATGGTCGTCATGAATCTCTGCGAGTACAGCGGCGAGTACGTGAATCCAGCATTTGTAATTGACGTCTGTGATTGCGCACAAAGCCTCCAGCTGGCTGATGGTGGTGTGTATGTGTTTGAGCATTTGCTCTTTCTTCGGATGTTCCTTGTTGTCGCGCATCACTGCCAAGTAAGCCAGCGATAGGTAATACATAACAGAGTAATTGAGCCTCTGGCACCAGAGACTCCCTAGCATCGGCAGTAAAAGCTCGCCTAGGGTGCAGGCTTCTTCGTAAAAGTTGTACAGGACCAGTATCGGCAGCTTGGTTGCAAGATAGTAGGTTTTCGGGCGTTTTGGGTTACTCGCCGTCTTATCAATCCAGTCAATGTAGGCAGTTGAGTCGTGTTGTTCGTCGGTCAGAATGGTTGATGCATTATCGATCGCCGTTTTGCCCTGGAGAGCTCTAGCGTACTGGCGAGATGCTATCAACATCACACCCCCTCGAAGATCCTGTTGCCAGTTCTTCAAGTCTATAGGAATGTCATCGACGTAGGCCTCGACTTCGGTAAGGTCATAACATGCGATAACCCTGAAATGAGCCTGGACACCAAGATTCAGGAGTGTGAGCAGGCGATCACCTGCGGTCAGAGCCGACTCCAACGCACCTATAGCGATTGCATCAGCATCCATATCGAATCCACGATGTTCAGTGTTTTTAAAAGCAATCTCAACATAGAAAACCTTGTCCGCTTACCTTGGAGATGAGGAATCAGTTCTGCAGCGGGCGTCTCCAAATGCCCCAAAAACAGGGGGAACAAGGTTTGACCACGACCCAATGTGTAAGCGTCATCTGGATACAGTTGCAAGATTCGTTTCGCAATGGCGCCTACGTCCACAGCAAAGTTCACCATCGCAAATCGGCTGCCTGCAATGCTACCGAGGTGGATGTAAGCGAGTGCAGCTTGAGCCGTAGTTCCTTGCTCGAGATGAATATTGATTAGTTTCAGTGTGGCTTGGTAGAACAACAGGCTGTTAGACCAGAATGCAGCGCTCAGAAGCTCGATAAAAACTGGGCCAAGAGTCATGACGACGCGGGCATCCTTGGATGGCCGACGAGCAAGCAGCTCGTTGATGTCCGTTTCTTGGAGGCGGGTGTACAGCTTTTGAAACTCAGAATCACATTCCTCCCATGTCGTAGGTGGAAGTGGAGATCCCAGCAGGGACAAGCAGTCCTTCAAGGCTTGGAACGCACCGAAGCTATCGCCACGTACCGCGTGTACTCGTGACTGCAGGATAAACGAGCTCGCCATGTCGCATGGATCCTGAGCATGCTGGAAGGTAGTTCGAATGAGACTCAACGCTTCGTCAAGCATATTTTGATGCCAGTAACACTCGGCCGAGCGGACAAATAGCTGTAAGGTTTCTTGGTATGAGACATCATGTTTTGAATCATCCCATGGGTCATCTTGCAGTAGCATCAGACAGTGCGCAAAGTAGTAGATCGCCGTAGATCTTGCGCCTGACTCTGCTGCCGTCTCTCCAGCCTGGTACAAGACGTCGCGGAAAGAAGCACGGCTTGCTTCTTTAGCCTTGATTAAGTCGGCAGCAAGGCAGATGTGACGGCTCCGCATATACAGGGCCTTAGAGTCACCCATCGCGTCATCTCGCCATTCGCTTCCGGAGCTTACGATGCGGGCAATCTCGTAGTGCATCAGCGGAATATCCCAGTCCTTCTCAAGTAAGCTTGCAGCTGCAAAAAGATATCTGTCGTGGCTGAAGCGAAACCGAGACTCACTCTCAGCAGGCATAAGGATGTAGGCGTTGAGGGCACCATTCAAGGCGGTTACTATACACTGCTTCTCTTCAAAGAGCGGCAGCCTCTTGGCGTCTGGAGGTGGATTTTTCGGATTTAACAACCTCGATACCAGATCGTAGGAGAACGCGCCGCCTAATAACGATGCCCATGCCAGTAGCTTACGGGTATCGCGAGGCAACTCGAGCAGCCTCTTCGTGATAAAGTCACTAGTAACAGAGGAGCCATACTCTGTGCTCTCGAACACTTCGAAAACTCTGTCGAGGTCGAAGAGCCAGTTGTTCTCACGCCAGGAGTAGTAGACGCAATGCTTGCGATAGCACGTGTCCAGTATTTCTCTAATGTAGAATAGGTTGCCTCGACTCTTCTCCTGGATCACCGCAACCAAAGGGAGAATATACTGGTGGTCGCGATGGAGAGTTTCAGCAACGTAATCAGCGGTTTGAGCTTCCGTGAAGGGAAATAGTTGCACCCTTGTAGCTGATTGTATTGAAGGTCGTAGTTCCCGGGGGATGCCTTCCTCGTCGGTGTAAGTAATGATCAGCACAAGAGGAATCTTTGTTTGAATGATGTGGTGGATGAGCTCTGGTTCTTGTCAGCATATGGAAGGCCCGGGGAGATGGTTGCGATAATACCTGCACTTTCGGAGTCGGCGTTCTGCACATCTTCGAGTGCCCAGATGCACAATTTCTGCATGGCGAACAGTCGCAAAACGTCAATAAAGACGCTCATGAACTTGGTTGATTTTGATGCACCGCCACTTCGTAGCCACGCTTCGGCTGTGTGCCCAGCACCTCCACAATGTACAGCAGGGGATGATGCCCGCCTAGAGGCATTTAGAGTATCAACGTCACGTTGCTGAGGAGTCTTAGATGCTGCGGCATTTGTGTTGAGCAGCCAATCCGGCAGATTCAGATAGGTGCGCAGCGCTGTCCATACACCCGTGTTCTTGAGGAAGTTTCGTAAGCTGCTGTGGAACTCTGTCGAAACATCCGCTTCACTGAACACTTGTCGAAACATCGAAGACATGACTTTCAGAATAGGGTCAAACGGGGCTTTCTTTGTTTTGTCAAACCTGGCGCAGGCAAAGTAGCCATTACTCCTGGCCGTGCTCTGCACGCTTTGGACAAGACGCGACTTGCCCAAGCCAGTGGCGCCACCAATCGCGACTACCTCGCAGCGACCTTTCCGTCTCAACGTTCGTGCACTGGACAAGTTGCGCGTGACTGTACCATCGTTGGAAGGGGCAGATCTCGATAGAGAAGATGAACCTTCAATACTATTATTGGAATGGCCTCGATTAGCCGCGGCTAGATTCGGTCGACCGCTCGGGCTATCTTCAGCAATTGAATCTCTTGTATGGGTCATGCTCTCCTGCGATCGTGGAGTGCGTGCTTGATCCAGGAAAATGGGCGCTGTAGATGAGACGCTGTTCAGCCGGCTTTCTGAGCCCCTGGAGCTGGAAGTGTCGGACACGAAGTCATCGTACTGAAAATCAAGCCGCCCATCTGAGAACGAGGAGTTTGAACTCAGACTGTTCAACACCTTTAGCCCGCCTCGCCGGTGCCTAGCCACCCGTTGGATCACATCAAGGATGACCTGGCGTTCTTTGTCGCGTCCAATTTGCTGAAGCGGAAGGTTGAAGAAGCAGCTTATGTCTTTCGAACCAACCTGGAATGCCTTCAGCCCTTCCACATCACCCTCAGACAGGAGCTCGCGAATTCTGACAAGATCAAATTTGAGTCCTGAGGTCGAGTTATATCGCTCCTCGATATTACGCTGCGTCATTCGTTGGATCACCATCGACAGTGCTTCAGGGATATCTATGCGCCCGGAGGAAACTGGAGGGATCCTCTTGCTCAAGACATTCTGCATGACATCTAACGCTGTAGCCCCATCAAACGGTGTGCACCCACAAAGCATCGTGTAGAACAGGATTCCGAGACTATAAATGTCGGTTCGGCTATCTGGCTCCGCAGGCATACGGCCTGTCTGCTCTGGCGCAATGAAGGCAAGCTTCAACTCGATGCCTACTTCGCGACTCAGTGTATTCCAGCCAGCAGAGGTAAGACCGTTTTCGAACGACCTAGCACCGCTACCGAAGTTGATCATCTTGACCTGCCCATTCTCGGCAAAGTGAAAGGCATCCCCTCGCAATTCGCCATGAACGATCTCATGGCCATGATGCAGAATTTCCAAGCATTCAGTTGCTCCAACAGCGAAGTCGAGGAAGGTGAGCAAAGGCACCTTCGTGTGGGGCCGGGGGTTGGCGGACTGCCATGTGTTTTCCTTATTCGTGAAATTGTACCAGTTGGGTCCAAAAGAGACCAAGTCATTCAAATAGTTTGACCCTGGAGCTTCGAAGACGCTAGCAACGAGGGGCTCCTCGCCAGGCTTCCCAGGTAGTCTGATAAACTCGATGGGACGGACAAAGTGTCTGCAGCCCGGATCTGATTGGTTGACGATGACTTTAGAAAGCTGGAACTCTCGCTCAAGTCGCAGTGTGTGGTTCGATACTCGACAAACTACTGGCCTTCCCTCGCTATGAATCGTTGTAGCACTGACATCGCTGCCAGACGACTTGTGTCCACGTACGACTGATGGACGATGCGAGTCTGGCGAATGTGAGGCGGTCGGTGAAGAAACAGAACTTCGACGTCGAGAGCGTGGTCTATCCTGGATACTCGAGGCTTTCTGATGGCCGAAAAAGTGCCAGTTGTCGTAGGACTGGACTGTGTTAGCCTGACAAGTTTGATGCTATTCAGAGAGCTTACCGAATGGAACGGTTTGATATCTGAGTCCCAGATATAATTGGGAAGCTCTGACAGACGTGCAAAGATATTAGAGAAGCGCGTCTCCCGCGGCGATCGCGGTTCCTCTGGCATTGACATGGTGCTGGACACTGGACTTGATCAAACAACTGGAACTCGAGGCATGGTCTTAGTTGGGTTGCGGTGGATCCAGGCCGTCTAATGTAATAACTGTCGATCTAAGAATTAGTGGCCGTTGAAATACTCATGGCGATAACGGTATGTGTGGCAGCAAAGGGCGTCAGGAGTGAGGCCAGCCTGGTATTGTGAACGTATAAACTAAACAGCCAGTGCGGGACCGATGATGCTGACTGAGCGCGTTCTAAGATCCAGCCACAGGAGCTCCACGATGGCTAAGCTTCCGTGGTGTAAATGTGGGCTTCCAGGGCTGCTTCTGGCGTGTCATACGTCGACCAAGCCCCACCTTTGCCGCAGCGAATTATATGTGGGCATGGCGGGCATGTCCTGGTCGGTGATCGGCCAACGTTGCGCGTTTCCACAGTGCGTCAGGGCTTTGGCTGTGTTGGAGACTACCTGAGATCCTAAACGCCTACATTCCCAAAGACACTGCAAAGGGCTTCGATTCGTAGTAGGCAGTCATTGCAATACCTACACCTTATAACCAGTACTTCGACTCGCCACATTACGTAGCCTGTGTATCGTTTTACCTCCGCCCCTCTGTCTGTTCGACAGTGAATCCTCTAAGAGCTCTAATTACGAGACACATGCATTTCCTGCACAGGTAGCTCCTGCTTACATAGCTGCATACTGCACTACCTGCTATATATCCAGGAGGACTTCAATGCGGTATAATGGACATCACCGACCGAGAACATGGCTTCCAGGACGACCCGCCAGCAGTGCGGCAGCTCCCCTCAGACCTACCCACATCACTGAATGACAGGCGGCCTGTGAGTGCATATATGCCTGAAGAGACGGAAATATACGATGCATGGCAGGGTGAGTAGTAGGGCAGGAGCCATTGTAGAAGGTGCAAGTCTGACTTGATGTATAGGGCAGTCGTTCCTGACCACGCCGGTGCCTGCGAGACCCCTCAGTTTCAATCTCTCCCTTGATGACCCCAGCTTCGGTGACGAGGATATGCAGCAACTGGAGGACAGTGATAGTCGATTGGTACAAATGCTCGCACATCAAGCCCGTCTCAAAAACGACAACGCAGGCGACGAAGCCAAGGTAGTCGCTGATGACAAATTGTCACGCGAAGAAAAGAGGGAGGCTCTGCAGGGGCTTTTCACACTGGCGACATCAAACGGCGAGCTTGAGCGAGTCAAGAGATTACTAGACGGGAAAGCGAGGGAGTACATCAACATTGACGGTGTTGATGCTGAAGGGACCCCACCCCTGGTATATGCAAGCTGTTTTGGGCATGAAGATGTTGCCAGAATACTAATCGAGGAGGGCGCCAAGGTCGACATACAAGACAGGAACCGCTGGACACCGCTCATGTGGGCCATGACCAACAGGCACAAAGGGATCGTGAAACTGCTGCTCGACCATGGAGCTTCGACCGACGTCAAATCCTCAGGTGGTAGGACAGCCTTTGATTTTGTCGAGCCCAACAGCGAGATATCAGACTACCTGCACGAAAGTGGCTACGCGATCGGCAATGCAGGCGTGGATGACTTCTACAACTCAGGCCTTGAGAACGACCGGTTCGAGCAGGAAATGCAGGAAAATGATATGAAGCGCCGAATGATGATGGAAAGCGCATTTAATTTGGAAGTGGATATTGGCAACTTGGGGCTTGACGAACAGCCAGAGGTAAGCACTCTGCGTTTAGCCGCGTTGAGAGCTGGCTGACAGATGCAGTCTCCTGAAGAGGAAGCCGATGAAGGCCAAGAGTTCATTTGGGACAGATGTCTCAACGATCAGATGTTCGTCTTCCAGGAAAACGAGCTGGAGCGTATACTCGACATCATCATTACAAATATGACACCTCAGCGATCGCCCTCACAGAAGCCGGTCCCTGCAAATATACTCTTTCTGGCAGCTCGTTATGCGCACTATCACGCTAGCGCAGACCTGCTTGAAACACTTCTTGTATCGGCGATGGGTAAGATCAACGACGTGGTAGAGAAACATCAGTGGGACATGACAGTGCTGGCTTTCTGGATGTCGAATGCTACACTACTGTTGCACTATATGAAGAAAGATACAGGGCTTGCAAGTGCTTCTACCGAGTTTCAGCTTCAGATGGCCGAGCTTATTAACGAGATATTTATCCTCATCATCCGGGACGCTGAGCGACGAATGGATAAGAACCTCGACTCATCAATGCTTGAGCATGAACCAATGCCAGGCTTTGAAGACGTACAATTTCAACATGAATGGAAAATCTTCCGCTCAAAACCAAAAGCAAAGCCCTTGGAACCCCTGGAGAAGCGATTTCGACCACCCTCACCCAAGGCTAGAGCCAAGCCGTCACCTCGCAACATCACCTCGCTCCTATCGTCAACGCTCTTTGTTCTTGACCTCTACGATGTTCATTCGGTCATCACAGCTCAAGTACTGTCGCAGCTAATATACTGGCTCTCTACAGAGATGTTCAACCGCATCATGTCGAACCGGAAGTATTTGGCGCGTACGAAAGCCATGCAGATTCGCATGAACGTGTCGACATTAGAAGATTGGGCACGTTCCAATAACCGGCAACCTGAACACTACGAAAACGGATCCATGACCTCAACTGGTGACAACACTGTCGAGTCTACGAGAAAACATATCGAGCCACTTATCCAGCTTCTGCAATGGTTGCAGTGTTTCACCTCTATCGGAGAAGATCTGGAGTCGCTTGTTGGCACAATACAGCAGCTGACAAGATTATCACCACAACAACTTCTGCATACTGCAAAGTACTACAGGCCGGAAGTTGGTGAGAAGGGATTGCCCAAGAGTGCTTCGAAGTACATTGTGCATCTTCAGCAAGCTGCAGCTGAACGCAAGACGCGCGCGAAGTCACCGAATCCACCACAAAGGGGCCCTGATGCGGAGCCAACGACTCCAGTCAAGCCAACATCAGGGGCTGCGCTCGCTCCGACACCATCGCCAGCTCCATCACGGATTTCTGGAGAACTGGAGGCGGAAGAAGACGATGCGCCAAGCGAATTGCTTCTTGACCCGTCGTACATGCTCCCTTTCTCACTGCCCACATCAACCGACATGCTTATCAGCTACGGCGCCGGCTTCGGCGGTGTCAATAGGGAACGCGAGAGGAAGTACATACCAACAGTACCTCCAGAGTTCATGGCTAAGCTCGATCTGAGTGGAGGCAACAAGAACAGCGGATACTATGAGGATAGCCTATGGAACGACCCCAGCTATGGGTGAAGACCATATCCCCCTGTAGTAATAAAGCTAACAGAATGCGTGTTGTAGATACATCCATCCGCGCTGGACCAGAAGGCGGTCAACTCGAGCGCCGAACATATGGGCTGGACTGCCGTAGCTTGCCTACGGCGTCCGGGCTCTAATATGTGCGTTAGAATTGCGTAGCGAAGCAGGATTGCAAGATCGAAAGGCGGGCTTGGACAATGAGGAAAATACTGCATCTTTGGATATGGAATATGGCGACAGCGACCTTGAGCGACTACTTGACGCATTTTGCATAGATATATCCAGCAATCAACTCGTGAATAATCTTTCTGTATCCAACATTTAGATCACAATTCCATTGTAGCAATCTGTATTCTGTAACAACAGACAGGTATCTTTGTCGTCCGATCAGGTCCCACATACAATGAAGAGGGTCATATAACATCGTAAGCGTAGCCCTCGTCACGCTATCAGGTGTGGAATCGTGTCACGTATCTAGTGCGAAATGGCGTGTTACCCTAAAATTACTCGATTCTCTCAGGTGTGGAAACATCAATCACGAACCAACACTTCCGAAAGCTGCCGATATGCACCACGCATTGAAGTTTACCTGATAGATATCGAATCTTTCAGGTGTCGAAACAACTATCTCCGCATTCGGTCGGTATCGTCGGCAAATGAAGGTCCACGGCAGGCTCCGAAATCAATTCGGAGTATCTTGAGGATATTGGACGATTTTAGGACCCTGGTGGGGTAACGATATGTAAATGAGGGCGCCCCGCGATTTGCTCGTGTGCTCACAATTGCTTCAACTTCTCCTCACATTTACTGACATAGTCAATTGACTGAACCTTACGTCTTCACACATAAAGCTGTAGTACAACATGGCACCCACACCAGCCAAGTTCATCCCTGCGGATCAGATTGATTCTACGTTCAAGTCCAACTATACCGGTATGCTCCTACTTTCACATCTTCTCAAACTCCCCTCTTTGATGTCATACCTCACACTTTCCATCTCTAACGCGAATTCAGACCTCATATCCGCCCCCCTCGGCTCAAAAATCGTATCCTTCAGCGATGAATGGTTTGCCGCCGCTGAGAACCTCATCACCAAGACCGCACCCATCAGCCGTCCCGGCGTCTTCGTGCACTCTGGCGCCTGGTATGATGGCTGGGAAACTCGCCGCCACAACACCGAACCTGCAGACTGGGTGATCATCCGCCTAGGCACAGCATCTGGCAAGGTTGCGGGTGTAGAAATCGACACTGCGTTCTTCAACGGAAACCATGCACCTGAAATTGCCGTCGAGGGTGCGTTCGCTGACTCGGATGATGAGGTCAAGAAAGACGGGTTCGCAGGGTGGGAGACTATTCTCAGCAAGCAGGAATGCGGACCCAGCCAGCGTCACGGATGGCTGCTCGACCAGATCACAGAGAAGGCATATACACATGTCCGTCTCCTGATGTATCCTGACGGCGGTATCGCGCGTTTCCGCCTCTACGGTAACGCTGTGCCTGTTTTCCCGCAAGACACCTCTGCAGTTTTTGAGCTTAGCGCTACTATCATGGGCGGTGTTGCAACAGCTTGCTCAGACCAGCACTTTGGCACAAAGGACAATTTGCTCCTCCCTGGCCGTGGAAAGGATATGGGCGATGGGTGGGAGACTAAGCGTACACGTGGTGAGCATGTTGATTGGACCATCGTTCGCTTGGGTGCGGCGGGCGAAATTGATAACATTGTTATTGATACAGCGCACTTCAGGGGTAACTTCCCCCAGAAAGTGCAGGTGTTTGCAGGAAACTTTGAAAAGGACCCTACACATGATGACAAGGCTTGGACAGAAGTGCTCAGCCCACAGAAGAGCGGTCCGGATGTTGAGATCACATACAAGAGCGAGCTCAGCAACGTCCAGGGACAGAAGTACACACACGCCAAACTTGTCATTATCCCTGATGGTGGTGTGAAGAGGTTCCGTGTCTTTGGAAAGAGGGTCTAGGAGCTTAAACTCTTGGAAATTTTAAGGCGTTGGTGAACATTACATGACAGAACAATACCTGCTTGACACTAAGACAGGCGTCAAATTCTTTGGTGAGATTGCTTGGAAGTGATTGTGCGTGTGTGAACTCTGCCACGACACCGGTTCTTTCTGGAGAGAACACAATATCCCACGGCCGAACTGGAGGTGATATAGTTTAAAAAGGGCATCAGAATACGAAAGGGTATCTAAAGTACAAAACAAAAAGCTCAGACGACCAAAATGGCTCCAACTCCTCATGATGGTATGACATACACATAAGTGTCAAACGACATGGACATCATCATCATCACAGTACCCTCTGCTCTATCTTTTTCATAGCTCCATTCTTGTGCTTGTTTGCGCCGGTACGATTCGATCACCGCATATATTCTGGCTTGCTTGCCTTGTTCACTATTGGCGGCGGCCCGTCATCATCTGGGTATGGTAGTGGTGCACCTGGTGGCGGCCTTGCAAACGCGCTTCCCGGCGGAGGAGATGTGGGATGTGGAGGCGACGTTCGGAAGGCTGGGTGTCCGGAAAGCGGCGGCGGAACCATGCCATCTTGCAAAGGCGTCTTTGGTGGCCGTGGTGGTGGTGGCTCAAAGCTGATCCTCGGAGAGCCTGCGTACGATGAGGCTGGGCGGTCTGTAGAGAACTGGTCGCCGGAGCTACGTCCTGGCGAGACTAGCTCACCGGAATGTCGCGGTGGTATGTCGCTGGTATTCACCACGGGCTGAGGAAATTCATCAGAAGATACGGCGAGGTATTTATCGTTGTCTGAATGTTGCGGTCGGTGCGGTTGCAAGGGTGCGGGTCGGAGGTCAGATTGTTGCATTGTTGATATGTATTCAGGAGTGAGTTCTTCAGCAGGAAGTTCAACAGCGAAGCCAATCGGATCTGGGATGGTCGGAAGAGGCTTGTTGGGTGGTGGCGAGGCTGCTCCGGAAAGAGAGTTATGGTTCTTTTCGGCGCGTTCCCAACGCAGCTTTGCGCGATGAATTCTGGCGATCTTTGCGGCAACGTCGAGGGACATGCCTTGCACGTCTTTTTCGGCCAGATACATGCGTGTGTTCGTGCTGATCTCGGACAGCGCATTCCATTCGTTCATGCCGAACTCGCCTACGCCGACATTGACGTTGAATCGATAGTAGTTCTCGGGGTTGACTTGGCGCTTCGCGAGGTGGTCTTTCATCTCTTTGTGTGTTTTCTCACAGCCTTCAATCTTCGCAATGAGTCTGCGTCGAGCCTCGGCGAAGTCACCTATGGCACCCGAAACGAATCCTTCCCACCACAGATGCTCTTGATTGTTCGTCCCGTCGGGGCGCTTTCCTGTGCCAATACTTAAGAATACACCGATTTCGCGACCTGGCCACTCGTTGCAGACAGCTTCGTCGAGGACCATAGGCGCCGGGTTGTATTTGCCTGTGCCTTCGTCTAGGAACACGGACTGGCCAATCTGTATTGGCTTGAAAGCAAGAGCTGTAGCAGCTGTTGCTCGTCCAGCTTGCCAAATGGTCGCGTTGGGTGCTACCGCGGGTTCTTTGCGCGAATCGTAGGATCGAAGCCAAATCTGGCCTGTGCCGGCCTTCTTGGTGCCTTTGTAGACAGCTGTGACAGCACTGTTTGACGTTAGAGCAAACTTGAAGTCCTTCAATCAGTTTTCACTTACGTCTTAGTGCGCTCTTCGCGGTTGTCATACAGTAACGCATGAGGATTCCCCCATTTCATGGCGGCTGTGCGCATGTTGACTGGCGTCATACCAATCTGGCTATATCTGCTGGCATTACTGGCGCTCCGGCTCACACGTCCTTGTTGTAATGCGCTACCAGGCGTCATGGGGGAGTTGAGGTCTGCTGACGATGCCAGCCCCTCCCGATTGTCGTTACCCTCGTCATCGTAAATGGTGTGTTCCCGTACGCATTCCATGATGGCTTCCTCCAACTTCGATGCCTTGAACAAAGTCGATCGATATGGTATGCCTGCAAACGTCTTGTCTGTTTCAAACACCTTTCTCGTCATGCGCACATACACGTCTTTGCACGTCTCTACGTCCATCCTCAGCCGCCCAAGCATGATTGCAATGAGGCCACCGGTACCTGTCCCCGCAATGAGGTCGAAATGTTCGCATGGTTTTGGTATTTCGTGTCGCTTTGGCGCCCTTCCTTCAGTCTCGACGAATGTACGGTGCATGAGCTCCTGAAGGATGATAAGCATCGAGTACCCCCGCACACCTCCGCCATCTGCGATCCCAGTCAGCCATTGCGCATCAAGTACAATCATGTAGAGAAATATTACCTAGGGACAGGATACGCAATGGTGGACCTTTTGTGGTATCCTTCCGCCGGATATGAGTGTTAGCCATAGTGAGTATAGGGTTTGCGCGCAAGTGGTAGCCTTGGAAAGCAGGCGCCACGCTGTAGTTGTGTGCGATGCGCGTCCGAAGATGCCGGTTTCCTTGTGAGTGGGTCACGTTCAGATGAGCTCGTATTAAGCAAATCTGGGGATCGCAGTGTTTGTCGAGTGTTTGCTAGGTTATTGTATGCGTAACGCTTCCAAAACCGAGCTGTGATTGTGATCTTAGGGCAAGTGGTGAGAAGCTTGGCCTCGGCGCGCCTGGGAGCGCTCAGCGAACGTAACAGGTGCCTTGTAAACCTTGACTTTCTAGTAGAAACCTAAAGAGAGTACCCAAAAGTCATAGGAGGAGTAGGTACAAAAGTACAAAACACAAAGTAGTAAATGATAGGTGACACGCGCGTGGATGTGAAATAACTTGATATCTGACAGTCTTTGGGCATTCACCAAGGTCATTCATTCAACGTCACAGCTGGTCAAAGTGTTAACCCCACTGATAGAGAACGCACAGCCACACGCTACTACCTCCTATCCACCAACTGAGCCAACCACAGTTCAGTTACAGAACGTTCCAAGCTTCATCCATACAAGTGTTGCAAGTTGTGAAGCTGTCAAAACCAACTTTTTTTCTTCTACCACTTGCGTTCGCGGCGACAGATCGCCGGTGCCTGCAGCGGCTACCTGCTGACCCGCTTTGCCTTCAAATGCCCCCTTACACCGTTTCTTAGCGAGTATTTCTCCATCCAATCACTCCTTGTTCAACCATGCTTCGGCAGGTCATGCTTCCATAAGGCTTCGTATCGGCCGAACGAATAAATCATCTGAAGCTATTCAAGGATCGAAGATAAAATGGTCAGTCGCACACCCTCTCTCTTTGGACCGCTCATTATCTGAGCAGACTCCACATCTCAATACGGCTTGGCTGACACTCGTAAACTCATACCCGGGAATAAATGCTCAAATCGTTTGCACAAATCGTTTATTCAAATCCTTTCTCCACTTGATGGCGTGGATGTAGTGGCAGTCTCGGTTGTCATGTTCCAGCAGCAGCAGCAGTGCTCACATTTCCTCCATTCGTATACTGTATCGTAACACTAGCCATGGAGGCGGCCGAGGCACGGGATTCCACTTGCGGCTAGGGCCTTGGAAGGGCGTGCACGTGGGGTTCCAAGACGACATTTTATCAATTACGCAGAACTTTTGCTTATGAACAACATCAATTCAATATGGAGAGTACAACACGTCCGCCGACTTCAGAGCTTGATCATGTGCCGACAGTGTGGCTACTTACCGGCCTCGTTGTCTTCCCGTTCTTGATTTATCAGTTGTTGGGGTTCCTTAGCCCCATAATCCACAACTTGACTGCTATGCGCATATCCGAGGTTTGCCTCTCAATGTCACATTGGATCCATACTGACCGGCTCGACAGATATACGTATATCCAATCAAGTCTCTCCGTGCTGTACCCCTCAAAGAAGCAGTCGCCACCAAGTATGGATTCGATTATGACAGTACGCGCCCCCGGTACAGTCCGTGCGCCATCTACTAACATTCGCAGGGTCCTTCATGCTTCTGAAGAGAAAAGATGATGAAACTTACGAAAACATGATCATTGGTAATTTTTCAGACATGACGCAATTCACGCAAGAATTTGAGGGCTACGGCACAAATGACGCTGTCATCAAAGTCACCTACCTCGCATATGGAGATACGGATAAGGTCAAGACTATCCGGATACCGCTTGTGCCTGATACCGAGAAGCTCGAGTCTTTCCATGTCAACATGCACAACAGCCCTACTGACGCATACAAGATGGACAAGAAGTACAGCCAGTGGTTCACTGAATGTTTCGGCTATGAAGTCGTCTTCATCTACATCGGCGATAGCAAGCGTCCTGTAATATTCGAAGACATGCAGCCTCTGGCGCCCGACCCTTTGACCGCATTCTTTAAGAAGAACATTCCTTTCCTCGGCAGGTATGTTGAGGGACTCATGGGTATCCGGCAAACTGAGCAATGGCGGATCAAGTTCCAGGACTGCGCGCCGTTTCTCGTCACCTCAAAAACTTCGCTTGAAGACGTATCCTCTCGCCTCGGCGAGGGCGTGGAGATGGACATGGTCAAGTTCAGGCCTAATATTGTGATTGAGGGCGCGAACGAGCCCTGGCAAGAGGACTATTGGGGCAAGATTAAGATCAACCAGAAGACGGAGATGATTATGGCACACAACTGCGTGCGATGCCAAAGTATTAACCTCGATTACGACACGGGCAAGCCTGGCGTCGGTGCATCGGGAGAGGTGCTCAAGAAGCTGCAGAAGGACAGGCGCATTGATATTGGTGCGAAGTGGAGTCCAGTGTTTGGAAGGTACACATTCTGGGCGCCCAATGCGCCGAAGAGCCAGACAATCAGAGTAGGAGACAAAGTCAATGTGACGAAGGTCAATGAGGGTCTTACAATCTGGAGTAAGTTTCAGCTCTACCAGAGTGCGAGATTAACATTGACAACCTGTAGGCTGGCCTGGCATAAGTTAGGTACCTCTCACTCGCCTGAGGTTCCTAATTACTCCTATTACATTACGCATTGGATACCAAAAGCAAAGCAAATCTTTGGATGCTACAATCATCCTTTCTAAATTCAGTCCCATCCATTCAACGTGTGCTTTCTTAAACCTTCAGTCAGGAATCCTCACAACCATTTCCCTTTCCCCGTCCTATCATCTGCATCTTCATACACCCGCCTCTACATATTCCAATCGCAACGTCGCCTCTGCATAGAACTGTCCCCTCCTGATCACAATGTCGACATTGCCTCTTGTCCTGACTTTTTCCCACAAGGTCGTGGTGAATCTCGACTTTCTGAAATGGCGTTCTACGGATCAAATCACGCCAGAACCTCTGCACCTTCCGCAACTTAGTACTCTTACTCTGCAGCAGCCGAGGCGAGGAGTCAGAAAGCGAGCGGTCTTGCATCTGCGATGCGATGGCGTTATCTGTACCTGCCCACGCAACCTTGTCATCATCTTGCGAATTAGTAGTAGTAGTAGTAGTAGTAGTAGTAGGTAGGATAGAAGCCACAGGCCAATGGAACCCAGAAGAAGCAGAGAGAGGGATGTTGTTCCCAACTGGAAGCACAGAAAATGTCACATCTTCTTCCGACAAGGAGGATATCGACATTGGTACAGTGTAATCCGAATGAGAGTATGCAGAATTCGGAACCGCCGTCGGGAGTGTCAGCGAGCTTGTCGTGGCTGTCGGTATGGCCTTGCTAAACGTGTAGTGAGATATGTATGGAACAATAGTGGTATCTAAGGTGAACATCGGCACTCTTGTGTCGCTTGCCAAGCTCCCATTTCCAGTAACGATTGGTAACGAGCCAAAGGGATCCCTGTTGACAGTACAAGGTTCTGATTCTGTGCATGTGTGTATCGCTCCAGCTTCCCATGCATCTGTGATCGGTAGAGAGGGTGGGATAGCGAAGCCTGATTTTGACTTCGTTGGTGTTGGAAGAGAGAGAAACGTGGTGGAAGGTGCGATGGTATGTGTCAGTGTTACAATGACAGTCTTTGTTTGTCTCACCAATGAAGAGTGTGTCGAGAGGTTGGGGTTGGGAGTGCTAGGTGTTGATGTGATGGTATTGTGAGGGCTATCGTGGGCCACGGCGAGAGTGCTAGAGAGGAGACCGATGGTGTTGACAAAATACATCGTGCGCTTAGCTGCAATATGACGAGAAGCGTAGTAGAAGTTTTTGGTGGAGAATGGGAGGGGGGACTTTGATGAGTATGTCGACTGTACTTTATGTTTGTTGTAAATCCACGTCATTCAATAAAGGGTGAAGACGATACGTGAATTAAGCAAGCGCTGACTTTGTTGTGTTGGTTGATTTCTCGCCCCTGAATTGCTTCTTGCTTAACTCATGTTCTGATCTCTGCGGCTTTCCTCAGCCTGTTCATCACTGCAGCAGCAATATCATCACCCGTGGTATCGTCAATGCCTTCCACAAGAATGACTTCGACACCTTTCTTGTCCAGCTCCCTCAACGCTGAAAACAGTCCTCGCGCGACGCCTTCTGTTTCTGCGCCTAGATCAATATCCCAGACCTCAGTGCCGCTTGTATCGAGAGTGTGACGCTGCGCGTGTGGAATTTGATGCTGGATGACTGAGCGAAGCAAATTGGATAGCCGCGCTGGTGTACCTGTAGGCGTTGAAGGAGTCACGTTTGGCCGTGAAGTTCCATTGACATGTTCGCTCTTATCTGTGACATTTGTGTTTCCACTGACTAGGGCCAGGGCGGGCCCCCAGCTCCTTGTTCGTATTATGCCGACTTTGCACTTTCTTGTGATTTCCTCTTTCTCTGGCTTGGCCGCTCCCGCCTCGAACAAAATGACCTCCGCCTTCGGGCTGTAGTGCCTGTACTTCATTCCTGGCGCCCGGGGTTTACTGGCGGCTCCTTCTTGCTTGTCCTTGTATCCAATAGTAACATTCTCCCACCCTGGACATTGTCTGAGTTGCTCTACAGTGACACCGCCCGGTCGCAGTATGCTCGGTGGACTCGATAGGCCGTCTACGACTGTGCTCTCGACACCGACTTCGCAAGGACCACCATCAATTATGGTATGTATACGCCCTTGCAAGTCATCGAAAACGTGTTCGGCTGCCGTAGGAGAGGGTCGTGTGGACGCATTTGCAGAAGGACCAGCAAGTGGACGTCCACAGAGGCGCAGAAGGGAGAGAGCGAGGATGGAGCGAGGCATGCGTGCGCCAAAGGTTGAGAGACCGGCTGTGACTTCTGGCGCCAATACTGTGTTCTTGGGTACCGGTAGGATGATGGTCAAAGGTCCAGGCCAGAAGCGCTCGATCAGCGGCATGTAGATCGCTGGGATGGGGTCATTCTTCGTATCTGGTACTCCCCTATCAGACAATAGCTCGCGTAATTGAGGCAGCGAGTGGATGTGCACGATTAGAGGATTGTCTGAAGGCCTTCCCTTCGCCGCGAAGATCGCTTTAACCGCTGCACTCCTCGTCGCATCCGCGCCTAACCCATACACGGTTTCTGTTGGAAAAGCAACTGGTGTATCTGTGTTCACTATCTCTTCTGCTGCCCTTTTGAGGCTCTGATAGTCCTTTCCCTCTGCATATTCTACATTCCACTCCTCGATTAAGTCCGTCTTCGTCTCCGTGAAGGTGATATTACCCAGTTTCTGTGGGTCAACAGCAAGGATATCAGTACCCATTTTTGTAGTTGTTTCAGGGTAGAATGCCGGGGGCGCTTTTAAGGCTTGTGGTTCTTTGAATTTTGGCGTGAAAAATGCGGTTGGAACTCTCAACGTGGGAGTATAAGTATGTCGAAACTCTGATGCGGCGTCATGCACCAGAGCGCGTATTTGGGAAGGGTGCAGAGATGGTTTTGGGAATTTGACATTTGGTATGCGGGGATAGCGCGTTAGCATCAGACTGATGACTGGTGTTGAAGCCCAAATTTTTCTCGTGCTTTCCGTAAAGATTCCGACCCAAATTTAGCGCCCGACGTCATATTCAAGACCAGTAATAGAGGATGAGAAACGTGAGTATAAAATATTTTGTATTGAAATGGTAAGTTTATTTATTGCTATCCTACTCAACTGATACACTGAGCCTCACAAACGCCGTGGTACACCTGCCCAGAAGTTGTCCAGAAATAAATAAAAAAAGCAAAGCCTTACACATCAAGGGTATCCGGCCAACGCCGCCATATAAATACCAAGACCTCCCAAATGAAGTCGCTAATCCAGTCAAACGGAAACAAGAGCCAAGGAACTTTTAAACAGTCACAACTGCCTCTGCTGGGCCAGCAAGAATGCCTTCAGCGGGCGCGTCAACTGCTGTCTGGGTAAACGCTTGACTCTGAGAGGCTAGCTCACCGCTGGCAGCTGTCTCGGCCCACTGTCCCCAAAGACCACGCTTTGCACGGATGCGGAGCGGGCCTCCCAGCTCATTGCCTGGCTGTTCAACCTTGATTGCGTCCTTCGTAGCGAGAACCAAAACTTCGAAGAACATCTTTGTAGCGTCGGCTCTCGATGTCTGGGTCTCAGGTAGCAACTCCTGGAAGACGATTGTATTTTTCTGTCGTATGGACTCTTTCTCCTCTGCTTCTGGCCCAAACCGCTCTCGCAAAAGGTGGACAGCATGCTTGGTGCCGAGCGAGATGGGACCGCTCTCAGCTGGGTGGTACAGCGGAGCAGTTGTGTCGTCAAAATTATCAGGGACGGGCGAGAAGGCCTCCTCTTCCTCCATTGGTCTCGCTCCAATGTCACTAGGAAGGTGGATAATCTCGTCGTCTTCAGCAATTGTGGGCTCATCGCCAAGGTTGAAACCAGCACCTCCTAGTGTTGGTTCGTCCTGTTCAAACTCCAGCTGTGGTGTCTTCTCCGCACCCGCAGCAGCAGCAGCAGCTTCCTCCTCGGTCTGTTCAACACCGGCAATGGCATTGTCACGCTTGCGCTTACTAGGACGCGAAACGACTTCCAATGAGAGAATACCTCTCAGCTCAGGAGCCCAGCCTTGGCTGCGGCCATCGCCCAGAATGCTGGAAACAAAGCCTCCAGACCTCTGCATGTTAAGCAGTGCCATCAAAAGGGGGTCGCGTGGCAGGAACGATGCCTGCTTTAAGATTTTCTCACGGTTCGATTGTTGCTCCCTGAGCTGTGCAGTTGAGATCATGGTTTCAGCATCTTGGGTAATGACCTTTCTGCGCTTGGCTCTGGCTTGATGGATCGACTCTTCCTCGTGCTCAGGCTCGAACATGGTAGGGTCCTGCTCGGCAACTTCCTGAGCAAGTCGAGTGGCTTCTTCTTCACCAAGTTCAGATAGTGGAGACTCTCCGCGAGTAAGTTGTGGGACGTCGTCAGATGCCAATGGAAGATGCAAATCCGTGTCACCCATACCACCCATTTCAGTGTCCCCGCCGAGGTTAAGTTCAGTGCCGGGTGCCAGCTCAGTCAAGTCATCACCAACGTCCAGCTGGAAATCAACATCGTCGCGCAAGTCCTTCAGCTCGGTGCCAAACTCTTCGTCCCTGGGCCGCTGAACGGACTCGCGACGTCCGACTTCAATGCTGGTGCCTTCATCAAATGGCTCATTGAGAGGCAGCAGGTCCTCACCAAGATCGAGTTCAAGCTCGTCCCGATCCTCCAGTTCCATCTCAAGCTGACGCGGCTGCTCAACACTGTTAGACAAAAACTGGCTGGCATCCCAACTTGGCAATGTGGTATTTCCAAAGGTAAGATCTCCATCGAGTGTTTGCGACAAAAGCAACGCTGGATCCGGCATAGGCGCCAAAAGGTCAAGATCTGTGATCATATCTGGCAATGTCAAGCTTGTAGGGTTGGCGACGTGTGTCTGGGCAGGCAGATCTATGTTTCCCGGGCGAAAAGCCTATGACACATTAGCCATTGTCGCAAAGACGAGAGGCCCGACCTACCATCTTGATCTTCCACAGTGCATCGTTACAATCATCATGCAGGTAGTGCGCCTTCCTGTGGTAGATGCGCACCACACCAAGCAGCAACTGACCGTTCAATCGCAACGCCAACGGGCCGCCGGCAGCCCCTTCAGGTCGAATGATAACCTGGATATCTTCATCGATCTTGTCCTGCAGCACTTGAGCTTTTGTAAGCTTCTTGTGCTGATTGGCGGCAAGCCAGACACGCGCAAGCTGGCCTGACTTGAAAAGAAGATCCTCGGGAAGAAACATGGTGGTGGCGGGTAAAGACTACGTTTGCGCAGGATGAAGAAGTAGACGCGTCTGGGGCGTTGTTGTTTACGCCGGCGCGTCGGCAACAAGTGGGTGCGCAAATGGTATGCGCGCGCCGACGATTTCAATTATATATGCCAAGGATGGGCGCAAGGGTAGCAATGGCAGTGAAAGTCACAAGGAGTCGAACGGCGATGTTGTGTGGACGCGCGCGTAGGGGTGGGGGTTCCGGTGTCGTGAGGCTGGTTGAAGGCTGGAAGAATGCACGACCGACGGTATGCTTATGTCATAATTGCTGTCTTGCATTCCCAACTAACTAAAAGAACACAACAAGCCAATACGCCTTGCGAGTTTCGACATGGACAAATCAACTGATCTGCCAGATGGTAGAAAACTGTTGATCTCGTACCTGGGACTGAATGTTCTCAACACACATCCATACCGCAGTACTTTAATGTCAATACCACGCAGCATTGAGGATATATACCATTACGTTACAAGCCAGACAACAGTCACTGGAGTTATGTGCCTCGCTCTGTGGATTGTTTTCGCTATGTCCCAAGCACATGACATCACAGATGCGTGTCAAAAGCGCGCCATCACTTGATGAGGCGTGACCGTGTTCATTTGGTGCCTACTACTAGGCCTGCATACTGTGATGTGTCTTAGTGTGATGGACGGGGGGTCGTATTTTTATGAATACACTTCCTGGAATGTTTTCAATATGCTCCCCAGACAGTCTACAGGCAAGTTTCCCAAGTCCATCGTCTTGAGAAGCTTTTGGTCAAACGACTTGGCAATGTGAAACTTGTGAATTCGTGTCCAGGCCTCCGGACCGGCGCTGATAAACCCCTGCAGAAGAATGTCGGTGCTTTGACGTTTTGAGCGCTCAGATCTACATCCAAGTGGCCATTCGAACGAGGAACAAACCCATTCTCAGCACCTTTCTGAACTCCTTTCTTGTGATACCCTTGCATATTCATTGCATTTGTTTCTTAATCAATATCGATGCAATAGTGAACAGAAAATCCCAGGACTTCCCCGTCGCGCCACCATAGATCACGTTCGACGGCCGCGCAACAGCCGTCTCTGGGATATGCAAATATGTCCAGAGTAACGACGCCGTCACTGCCAATGTACCATGCCTCTAATGGAGGTCCTAAGCCCTCGAGCCCTGGGTCTCCATTCCTGCAACCGCCAGAGGTACAGAAGAGGAGTGGAACACCTTTGGTACGACGCACTCGCATCTGTTCATGCGGCTGCAGGCTGCTTTCAAATAATGGCTAACAGACTCAGCCCAAGCAATCAATAACAGCCTCGTATTCTATTCTGTCTCGTCAGGAGACTGCGCAAAGACTACAAACGTCAGAGACCCACGGCCTGTCCTCCTCAGATGCTTCGGCGCGCATACACACCCACGGCCGCAACGAGCTCCCTCATGAGGAGCCTGAGCCAATGTGGCTCCGATTCGTCAAGCAGTTCAAGGAGACGCTCATTCTGTTGTTGCTGGGATCAGCCGGCGTGTCCTTGATGCTAGGCAATCTGGAGGATGCGATCAGTATCACGGCGGCAGTGACAATTGTTGTTACCGTAGGCTTCGTGCAGGAATACCGGTCTGAAAAGTCTTTGGAGGCATTGAATTCGCTGGTGCCGCATTCTGCACACATCATTCGGGCGGGTAAAGAGCTCTCTCGGGCAAATGGGGCCACTACGGACGGAATCGAGTTGGACGAGTTGAAGGATACGACAGCAGCGCTGGCAGCCGCTGAGAGGAAATCAACCACTATATCCGCGACATTACTTGTACCAGGCGACCTGGTCCTTTTCCACACTGGCGACCGCGTACCAGCTGATATCCGAATAACTCATGCTGCGGATCTTTCCATCGACGAGTCGAATCTGACAGGAGAGAATGAGCCAGTCAGCAAGACTCCTGATACCATTACCTCTTCGTCAGGGATACAACGTGTGCCTTCGCCTTTCTATGCCTCAGAAGGTGCTGGGACAGTCGGCGCTGACATTCGGCTCAACGACCAGAAGAATATCGCATTCATGGGCACGTTGGTTCGATCAGGGTATGGGCAGGGTATCGTTATTGGTACAGGCGGCAACACAGAGTTTGGCGCTATATCAGCATCGCTGCAGGAAATCGAAAGTCCCCGGACGCCGCTACAACTCTCTATGGATCAACTTGGAAAGGACCTTAGTTACATGTCTTTTGTGGTAATTGCCTTCATTGGTCTCGTCGGACTGTGGAGAGGCTGGAAATTCCTTGAAGTCTTTCAAATTGGCGTGTCACTTGCAGTCGCTGCTATCCCGGAGGGCTTGCCGATCATCGTCACTGTTACGCTCGCGCTGGGTGTGTTGAGGATGTCCAAGCGAGATGCGATCGTACGACGCCTGCCTAGTGTTGAGACATTGGCATCGGTCAACGTGGTTTGCACTGACAAGACCGGTACGCTCACAACGAACCATATGACAGTCACAAAACTATGGCACTTTGATGAGCCGGCCCCGATCGATATCAAAAAGAAGCACGACACAGACATCCTCGATTCCCCCACCCGGAACATTATGCGCATTGGCAACATCGTGAATAATGCACGCCTCTTGAGCGACGAAGCTGCATCTGCATCGACAGCTGCGGTACTATCGTCAACAATGGGCGACGACAATTCACTGGCAAAGAGTCGATGGGTCGGCCAGCCTACAGATGTCGCGCTCTTGGACCTTCTGGACGCTTTCTCTGAGGATGATGTTAGGGAAAGACTAGGCGCACGAAGGTTCGAAACTCCATTCAGCTCTGAAAGAAAATGGATGGGTGTTGTCATCAGCGGCAAATCTGACACAGATCCAAATTCGGGTTCAGACGTATCGTACATCAAGGGTGCGATCGAGAGAGTACTTGATCGGTGCGACAAGTACGTCAATGCTCATGGAAAAGAGGCAAATCTCGACCAGGCACGAAGGCAAGAAGTTCTGAAAGCTGCTGACTCCATGGCACAAGAAGGCTTGCGAGTACTGGGCTTTGCAAGTGGACCTGCGCGTAAACAGACAAGTAGTGGCACGTCAACGCCTGCTGCTTCTTCGGCTTCTGCAATGGGTGACGATGAACACTACCGTGGACTGGTCTTCGCCGGTCTTGTTGGTATGAGCGATCCTCCACGCAAAGGTGTCGAGAAAGCGATTCGACGTCTGATGGCCGGCAAAGTCAAGGTCATTATGATCACAGGCGATGCGGAAACCACAGCAGTAGCTATTGGCAAGAACTTGGGTATGCCGGTTCACGCAAACTCTGCTCTCGGACGCTCTGTCATCTGCGGCGACGAGCTGGATCAGATGAGCGAAGAAGAGCTTTCACAGTCCATCGCTACAACCTCAATATTTGCACGCACCAGTCCGGAACACAAGATGAAGATCATCCGTGCGCTTCAAGCGCGAGGTGATGTTGTTGCTATGACTGGTGATGGTGTCAACGATGCTCCCGCTTTGAAGAAGGCTGACATTGGTATCTCTATGGGCAAACTTGGTACTGATGTCGCCAAGGAGGCAGCCGACATGATCCTCACAGATGACAATTTCGCCACTATCTTGAACGCCATGGAAGAGGGCAAGGGCATCTTCTACAACATCCAGAATTTCTTAACGTTCCAATTGAGCACCAGTGCGGCGGCGTTGAGCTTGGTTCTGTTGAGTACTTTCCTTGGCTTCCAGAACCCGCTCAACGCCATGCAGATTCTGTGGATAAGTATGTATTCTCGCCCAAGCTCATCAGAGAGAAAAAGTTGCTAACAATGCGACAGACATCCTTATGGATGGCCCACCCGCTCAGTCTCTCGGTGTCGAGCCAGTCGACCCCGCCGTCATGGCTCTGCCGCCACGACCTCGACACGCCCGTGTCCTCACTCGCAAACTTATTCAGCGTGTCCTGCAATCTGCTACTATCATCATGCTTGGCACACTGACGACCTATTACCGCGAAATGACTGCTGACAATGAAGTCACCGCGCGTGATACCACCATGACCTTCACATGTTTCGTCCTCTTTGACATGTTCAATGCACTCACCTGTCGCTCATCTACCAAGTCTGTACTCGCTGGCGAAATTGGTGTCTTCGATAACAAGATGTTCAACTACGCTGTCTCAGGGTCGCTCATTGGGCAGCTTCTTGTTATCTATTTCCCACCACTTCAACATGTTTTCCAGACAGAGGCGTTGGGGCTGTTGGATTTGGCGCATCTCATCGCGGTTGCGAGTTGTGTGTTCTGGGCAGACGAGGGAAGGAAAGCATATCTGAGGTACCAGATGAGAAGGGGGTATGGTGGCGGATACAGTATTGTTGTATGATCTCTCTGTATAAAGTACTGTAAAGATAGACACAAAACATCACCAAGACTCGAACAGTGATCGAGGCCATCTCGAAGTCTTGGACTTCTCTCTACTAACCGTGATGGCCTCAGGGGCAACAGAGCACGTGAGCGCATCTAGAACAGCGTGGCTCCCATGCCGAAAACGTAACTCAACATGTTGGGCGAGCCAACAAATGCCATAGTGCCCCTCATTATGCACAATGAGCAGCAACTTTTCGCGACCCATGGATGAAAGTAATCTCCACAGCTTAAGCACCGTTGCCGGGGTGTTCAGTGGGTGCTGCGTTGTCACTTGCACCGTTGTGGGCGAGCAGGGAGCATGGCGGTTTCCAAGACTACGGCCCTCGGTCAGTGGACAGGGCAGCGGCACGCGCAAGTGAGACTTGGCACATGCATGCAGGGAACCCTACAGGCGGTGGACTCGCCGCTACTTGCGTGAAATTAAACTGCCCCATGTGATTGCGGTTACCTTGTTAAAACTGATACAGAGTTATTCGTCTTCTGTAAACACATACAGCCGCAACTTATCTACTCATTCACATCGCTCTACTCTCACTCAACTAGACAACGACCGAGTGGAAACAAGTGTACCAGACCCTTGTACTAGGGGACAACGCAACAAGCCAAGCTTCACAGCCGCGACGATCACCAGTGGGCCACCGTTGGGAGATTCACAACGAGTCTGTTGATCTTCTTTTTGGACCGCATTGGTGTGAATTGCAATATCACCACATCTGCGACCGTATACAGTACACAACATGTCGACAGCCACAGCAAATAAGCCGCCAGCCACTGGCACTCCTGGGCGCAACACTCCTTCGAGGGTATCCACGTCCTCACCTGCTGCGGCGAACCGTACGCCTACACGCTCTTCTACGCCGACGACGAATGGCACAGCAGGTGGCGTCACCAGGACACGATCAGTCAGGTCAGGGGCCAACGGAACACCTGTTTCTGCACGTGCCTCTGTGAAGAAGCCAGCTCCACCATCGGCGCTGAGGAGGAACTCGTCGCAGGTCGATAGCCCAACCGAGGCAGACAGCGCCGCTGCAGATGAACAGGCTGCGTACCTGCAGGAACTAAAGGACCGCCTGCAGAAGGCTGAGACCGAGGCTGAAGAGCGCCAGAAGCAGATCGAAGTGCTCAATGCACGATTGGACGAGGCGTTCGCCGAGCAATCGAAGCTCGAGGAACGTGCACATGAGGAAGAGGAGAAGGTTGAGAGCCTTGAGAACGAGAAGAGGGAGATCACCCGGCAGCACAGGGAGCTGGAGGGTATTTACGAGGCCGAGCGTGCCCAGGCTATGAAGGAGAAAGAGAGCACGCAGACTCGTGAAGAAGAGCTGCAGGAGACGATTCAACGGCTGAAGGAAGCTATGGCTACTAAGAACGTTCAGGGTGTTGATGACGGCGAAGCCCCATTATCGCGTGCGTGTGAGTCGGGTCCAGTAGTGTGGCCGTTTGACACTGACATTTGACAGCGAGCTTCCGTAACAATTCTTCGCGTACCAACTCCTCTCAAAACCTTGAGAACTTCGCGCCTCCCAGCTCCGTCCAGCGCAGCAACTCGCGCAACAACTCGAAGCTCATTCACCAGAAAGACAAGATCATTGAGGATCTACGCCTTGAGCTTGCTGAATACCAGGTCAAAATGCTGGAGGTCGAGAACGCTGGAGGTGGCCGCACACGCGAGTTGGAGAAGCAGCTCCTTGAGACCCGCATGACCAATGCTAGGTTGATGGAGGACAATGAGAGCTTCCAGCTTTTGCTCGGCGAGAAGACCCTGAACGGCGACCTGAGCCGTGGTGACTTCTTGCGCGAGTCCTCCCACGCTGAAGACCGCGCACCTTCACGCAACGGCCCATCCACCAGCTTGGCTGATGAACTAGAGTCTGCCGAAGAGGCGCCTGATGTCGAATTGGTTCGCAAGCTTGAAGCTGAAGTGAACAGCATGAAGGATCAGAACAAGGCTTTGACACTTTACATTAACAAGATCATCGGTCGCCTGCTTACATACCAGGGATTCGAATCTGTTCTGGGCAACGACCTCGACGAAGGCGCCAAACCCAACACCAACAAAGATCTGCCCCCACCACCCCCAGAGAAGGAAAATGACGCCCCAACTGGCTTCCTTCAGCGCGCAAAGTCCGTCGTCGGCGCCGGCCCACGCAAACAGCGCCCGTCATCCATCATGGGCCCGCCAACCTCGTCGGCAGTCCATGAAGATCCCAGCACCGCACCTAGCATCCCCATCTCGCAACGTGCCCCTAGTGGGGGCAACCCACATCGCAGAAGTGCCTCCATCTTGCCTGATGCAGCAAACATTGTTAATACAATGTACCGCATGCCTCCACCGGCCGTAACACCGGGCCAAACGTCTCCTGGCCTCGTCAGCCCAAGGAACAGCTTCTTCGGCATACCTATCGCAAGTCAGAACAACAGCAACCCTACATCTCGCGCTGCATCCGGTCAGCAAAACATTCCGGAGGATAGAGAAATCGATACAGCATCTGTCATGTCCGGCACAACCACCACCAGTGGAGGTGCGAGTGGACATGTCGACACACCATCCCCGCCGCGCGGTCGACTGGAGAGGAGCGATACATCAGGACCAATGACTGGCAAGGGTATGAGACCTCTGCGTCTGGTGCAGAATGAAGAGGAAGCGAGTAAGGCACGGAAAGCAGCGAACCGACAGAGTTGGTTTGGTGGGCTATTTGGTGCAAGCAATCCGGCACAGCAACAGCAGCAGCAGCAGCAAGAGCAATAGATGCTTGCACCTACTGAGTCCTTGGTGCAGTGATTGGCGAGTGTTGATGAGTTACGAGGTTTGGATATAATGTGCAATGTGGATACTAGGATTGGGATATGTGGATGGACGCGGGTCAATATGTACGAATCTGTTTGACATTCTGTATACCCCCAAGACGATAGATGAGAGATGATTGCTACCTGAGTATTGTTAGGTTGTGGCATAGTGTTACTATTCTTCTTGAAACTCTTTTGTCCAAAGGTTGGCTTCTCGTGAATCTGAGATTCAATACGTTGAGTTCGAACACGATGTTGGACTGGTGGACCGGTGCAAGCTTCTGAGTTAAAGTTATCGTTAAGCCTGGCTACGCTTTCTGGTGAGCCATGGTCCTGCAAGGTCGGCACTAGGACAAAATTTGGTTCCCTAATGGCATACAACGTAAACAATGATCCCATAGTTGACGATCTCTCGTTCGAATTTGTCATATTTTGATGCGAGCACATGCTCTGGAAATTCTCTATGAAGGTTCCAGCAAAACATGTGATCGAGATCTAATTGATCTGGCTCATCGCGGTGTCGGCTCTCCGCTCTAGCACCAATATCCTTAAACTTTGGTGGCTAGGCAGAGGGCATCACTACTTGAGACGATTGACTACCAGCGGTCGGAACCCAGCCCGCCATACCCGGAATTCGAAAACAAGATCGTGCACAAAGGAATTCCCCCTAGATACTAGTGGTTTCCTCTACCGTAATCCTGCTGTTAAATGGGGCTGCTAAGCATGATAGGTCTTAGGTTTTGTCCAGTTACTCAAACTGACGTCGTCGTCTGCGGTATTACTAATGCTGCGAACGAGTCGAACAACAAGCAAGCCATGGAAGGTTCAGTTACGAAATCTAATGGAATCTTAATTTTTGTAAAAGATACAACGTTTTTTTTTTTTTTTTTTTTGCAATTAATTCCGTAGCCGAGTCCTTCGTGGCTCTGGCGATACCACAGACAACGGCGCCAGTTTGAGCAACCAAGACCTATCACACGAAATGGCAACCTTTAGCAGCAGGAAAATGGTAGAGGGACCTATGACGCAGAGAGACTAGGCAGGATGGCTGCGTTGTATTGTGCTTACTATAACATTGGACTATCACAGCGTCACAGCTCAGGAAGCTGTGCGCACACATACAGGGAGTGTTATATATTTCCTTCAATTTGTAAATACCTAGACCTAAAAAAAATCCATCAATATCATATACGACCATACGACATTGAAAATAAGTTCGCGCGTGCCATCAGCCATCTGTCGAGGTAACCTTTTGAGCATGCAGTTACATGCATTTCCGCTTTCAACATTCACAAATCTGGTTTCTTCATCAACACGGCTGACTATTTTAAATGAATTTAGTGAGAAAATAAGACTGGTTCCAGCCTGAGTATTCGCGGATGCCAAAACGCGTTGTGTCTGTTCTTGCGGCCTTTGTTCTGCGTCCTTTCCGGACTCACCCTGAAACCCCTTTCCCTCCACTCCATCACTCGTATACACGGTAATCGTTTCGTAGAATCCTTTGTATCTTCGTGTTGTAAGCTCGAATAGCTATGATAGGGAAAAGCGTTCGATCATTTAACCTTGAACTTCTTGAGGAACGCGCTCGTCAGGAAAAGGCGACATAACCCTTGAAAACCAAAAAGACATAAAAAGAAAAGGCTTTGAATAAGTCAACCTGTGAATGAGGCTCTGAAGAGAGTGGATTAGCTCATGAACCTGGTTGGTCATCATTGGTAGTGTGTGTAGGTTCTCAAGGGCCATTCTCGCAAAGCCGATGACCGAGGGTTATTTTGTTCAAAGTCCTACAATCCTTCAAGTACAGCCTTGTCTCGAGTGTTTTGCGCAGATAAGGGTATCTCTTTTGGAAGAGAATGCAACAGACGTCACTGTTTGCAACTGCCTCTCATGCCTTAAGAGTACTGTCAAGCTTCACGTGGCTAGTTTCTGGAAAGCATGTTTCAACATGTGCTCGAAAAAAGCTGCCTGCACCACTCGCTGTAGTTAGAGACTTCATTGATTTCCTGGCTTGCACCATTTTTCACAAAATTAGGTGTTTTCTGAGTTTCAATTCATGTTTCTTGTTGGTGTCCGACCAGGTAAGATCATTGAATCTGGTGTGTGGTGTCAATCTAATGAAGGTTTGTATTATAAAGATATCGAACCAATCTACCAGTGTATAGAAACATACCATGTGTTGAAGATACAGTTCGTTAATACTTGGTGCTACCAGGAGGAGGAGGAGGGAGTAGCTGCATGATCTGTGCAGGTGCACCCATGCGGGAGCTTAGATGAGGCTTTATGCAAACACAGATCTCAGCACTTGTAGATAGCTCTTTTGTTAGTAGGCTTTCTGGCACTAGTGCTAAGTGAGATGCTCCTGCTACGAGCTACCTCCGATCGGTAACACATGACAGTGGCCAGTCCACTTCCTTGGCTGTAGTGATTCCGATATCCTTAGTTAATACAATACCGATTGTACCACCACTACCGTTGTATTTCAGCAGAGTTCGTCATCGGGTAGCCATGCCGCGACAATGGTGTTAGCTTCTCAACACAATGGATAGTTTCTCTATGTGAAGTCCAGGAATTAGAAGGGACATTGTCCGGCGCTTCCAACGAGTGGTGGTTGGTTGGTATTGATTTTCGTCCGTAAGAGCAGGAATTGATTTCATCATCTCGCCTCCCGAAGGGCACATAGGACGTGTTAAGTTATGGAATTACAGTGCCGACGAACCAAGTTAAACAATACTTCTTGTTTGCGCGGTCATCTCTGCTATTTCAGGCTACAGCTCCTCTTCCATTTAGGGAGGTTCAGCAGTTTAGGTACATTGGGCAGGAGCGGAACTGGTTCTCATGTATTCTGAGGCGTTTCAGTGTCGCGTGAATGAGTGTAAGGGAAAGAAGAAAGACAGGAGTAAGAAAGAAGGCGCCTATCATACCCCCGGATTCGTTACCACAGTGTACCTAGATCGTACCCAGTGCGTTTGGGTTGTTTGGCGAGTTTTGTGCAGGAGTGCTACTTTGGGCACACCCCAGCATAGTACTTTGTGAGCTGGATGAAGGCGTCAAAAGCTTATGCATACTCGGTCAGTACTGACATGAACGAGTGATGATATCGTGTTGAGGCTTAAGCCGGCTACTTATTGGTCAAATCATGGTGTCACTTTGATCGATCAATTAAAACAGGTTATTCTATGGCCACCTCCGTCTGCACTTGTTCCTCGTGACTGCCATGATCTTTGCCTCTGAACGAAATTCTGCACTCGCGAAGTTGATGCTTGCATTATGTTTGCGTATGTCTGGTGGTCCTTGGTGGATTCCAGTCCACAGTAGCGATGGCCAAACTTTGCAATTTCCTCGAATTTTCTTCTCCGAAGTCGTTATGACCGGCATCCTTTAAGAGCTGGGCTAGTCTCATAACAGCTGGCTGTTCGAATCGGCGAGGAGGCCGGCTCAACACTGTCTCAGGCAGTTGCACGCTCTCTCTTGTTGAGATGGAACCACGGATGTCCCCATTTTCGAATTACAGGTGTGCTTATGCCACCTTGAATGAGCTCATTTGTGGTGTTGTTGAAATAGACACCCAATCGGTCCATGTCCGCAAGGGACAACAAGAACGGTGTAGGCGCTTCAAGCACCTCGAAGTCAATTTTTCCGATCTCCGTAGAGACCTGTACAGTGCCGACAGATGTTGCAACACAGCCATTGCTAAATTTGATGGATGCCTTCCCTGCGGTAGATTTGTCCATTCTGACGGTAGGATCTTCCCGTTTGAGCGCAAGGTACTGTTCCTTGCCGACCGTGGATATATTGGCGGCTCCTGTGTTAGGCATGATTCCTTGATACACGGATCGCGAGTAGCGGTCCTCAATGAGAAACTGCAATGCTGCGCCTCTTCCGTGTATGTCGTCACCGGATGTATGGTGTAGGAGTGTGTCTGTGAAATGTTGCTCGTCAATACCGTATTGCTGATCGCCGTTATTGTCGGCATCCGTACAGTGTTCTTCACCTCTCCAGCTTCGTTGGTCGTACTGATTTATGTGTTCACTACCTTCATACTCCGTAAGGTGAGCAGAGAAGTTCACAGGCGGTTGTACGCCTGTAAAGTGACACGTTGAGAAAAATCGCCTGCGGGCGGCTTTGCACTCCTCATCCGTATGGTTAGTCGACCAGCAACCCTCTTTCTGGCAGACAAAACACTTTTTCTTCCAACGTGGCGTGAAACCACAGCCGCTGTCGATGCTATCGAAGCGTTGATTGCTCCTATTACGTGTTTGGTTTTCACGAAATTCACCTCGAAATTCACCTTGGAACCCGCCTTCAAACCTGGATACTCCTCTGATCACTCTTCCACCTCTTCCCCTTCGATTGTTGTAACGGTGATCCAGATAGCACTGGTCTTCCGTGACTGTCAGCGTTTGTGCTGTGTCCTGACGCGCAAGATGTACCTCGATAGCAGACCGTAGGTCTGAAAAGAGATCTTTGCATGTCACAGCCGGCTTGAAGAGTGCCATTCTGAGTTCCGGAACTCCACGACACGCCTGGATGACACTCATACGCAGGGCTTCCTCACTATGGAAGCACTTCTTGAGCGCACGTTGGTAGAACTGCAACTTGTCAAGTAGGATATCCAACACCTCGTGCAAGCCTTTGTTGGGGTTCTCCGCGCGTGTGCTCGCAAAGGTTGTCGTTGTCCAGTACAGGTAAAAGCGCTGATGGTGGAATTCGTGACTAAAATGGTTCTTGATCGCCATATAAGCGCTGGCAAAGCTATTGCTCCTTTCCCAAATCTGATAATAGAATGTCTCTGCACGCCCCGTAAGAATATACGGAAACACAGCATGAAATTGTTCCTCCTGAATGTCGAGCTGCCAACAGATGCAGAAGAAGATCTTCATCTTGTCATCCAGTAGATCATACATCTCCCCAGTGTATTTCTTGTCATCGTTCCAGAGTTCAGAGAATTGTATAATCTTGTCAGCGGCAAGTCGGTCATTACGGGACCAACGTGGCGGTAGCGTCTTGTACGGATCATATGGTTGCTCAGGTCCTCTGTTGAGTGTGCCGTTTTTGGGTTGTTGTTGCAATTGCGGCGCTTGCGCATCGACTGGTAGGTTGGGCTGCGGTGGCTGTTGTCTGACCGCAAGGATTGCGTGTTGTATGTTCTGCTGGCGCTTATACGCTTTGGACCGTTTATCGAAATCCATAGCTTGGAATTCCTCGGGGTTCCATTCGAGAGTGTTCTTCGCGTTCAATAATTTATAAAATGAGTCGGCTAGCTTGTCACGATTGCTACCCGTGTAGACTCCTCTATATCGGAGCACAGTCTTTAATGACTGTAACGTATTGTGCTCAACCTTAAGAAACAGGTCTTTTGTCCATCCTTCAAAGTCCTCTAGGTAGTCTGCGAAGAGGTCATCATCCCAAGCCATTGCCACATTGTAGTCATGGATGGTTTTGGCGACCCAGGTTGTTGCGTGTACCTCGTTCGCGTCTGACGGTACGGGCACGCCCCAGAGAGATGCGGTGATTATGCTAAGTGCTACCGTGTATGGGCAGTCTTCCATGAGTTGCTCGGCAGTATAGCGAGCCCAAGGTGAAACTTCTTCACCGCGTTTACTCAAGCCGTGCTCTGATGAACCATTAAGCAGTTGGTCTTGAGCATTAGCAGCGTCTATGGCGCTTGTGTTGCTTCGTTTGTCTTTCGTCATGCTGGCAGGCGTTGATGTCTTATTGGTGTTGTTGCCTCGCTGTTTCGTCGTTTACGGCGCTTGCTGTATGCAATTAGGCCGTCCAGAGACGCTCGTATTGATGAGTAGCGATGCGTTGCTGATATGCTCTGCGTCCGCAGATCGGCGTGTATCAGTAGCTATAGAGGTTGGACAAGGATGTTTCGTGTTATCTCTTGCTCTATTCTTGGCACAGACGTATCATCCGGAGATTTAGTAATCGGGCTATCAACAGTCTATCTCTTCGGCCCTGCTTTCTGTGATCATCCCAAGGGGTCGCTGATCGATTTTCGGGGGCTCTCTAGCACTGATGCTCGTGGTAACGGGGAAGTGGGCTCTGCTGATTGTTCATTGTCCTTGATGACCTGTTTATTCTACAGTACTAGGGAATTAGTCTGTTCGCACCAGCACGGACCTTTTCCGCAACACCAAACACGAGACCAACCCTCCTAACTTCAATCTCCTACTGCA
>JALRMI010000173.1:0-57591 GCA_026120165.1 Leptosphaerulina australis
TTTTTTTTTTTTTTTTTTTTTTTTTTTTTTTTTTTTTTTTTTTTTTTTTTTTTTTTTTTTTTTTTTTTTTTTTTTTTTTTTTTTTTTTTTTTTTTATTTCCCACCCGCCCCCCCCCCCCCCCCCCCAAAGTCCCCCCCTCTGGTCTTTCAATGCAACACAAATATTCTCCATGTTATCCGGTAGCACTGTCCTTTTAGGTCCCCCACCGGGCCAAGTGTACTCTTCCCCTATTCTAACAGAGTGGGCTGCTCGCAGTCCAGAACTTTCGTCTGCGTGGCTTCTCATTTCCCGCATCCACAGGTCCACAGCCTCATATCCAGTTGCGCATCTCCCCCCCCCATAGAGCGGACCGGTCATCTGCATCCAGTATCCCCGAGCCCGTTGCGGTTTGCACAGCGGGACGTTGGGGTCAAGCATATCTACCAGACCAGCTTCTTCTAAGATTAGCTTCGCCGTCTTGGGTTAGTGCTCACTACGCAGTGCAGACTTAGAAAATTGTGCAGACACTGGTGCCGTGTCTCTCCTTTTTTCATGATCTGCCAACCACTTCTTCACACCGGGGAACATGAGGCGATAACCGAGGGCAAGCAGACCAGAATACGAGTTCTCCACGACTGCGGTCGGCGGGACGCGTTGTTCTTTATCGATTCGTCGTCTGCTGTCGTCGGATGAGCATGACAGGGTAACCTTGCACACGGTCGCCATGCAAAGACACCAAGGATGAGCAAATCTCGTTGAGCGACTGCTGATCGACAAGAGCATTCCTTCATCAAACCTGCAAATTACTGCCATTTCTCCAAGGTTTTCCGACAGAGCGTGCTTTCTTGATGATGGCGCGAGTATGATGACATGGACGTTCAAGAAGCTGGCTCTGTGAGCATGGCCGCTGCTTGTTTGGGAACACAAAGCTTCACCTCTTTGCTGACTAAGAAGAGTTTCTCTTTGCTGACTAAGAAGAGTTTCTCTTTGCTGACTAAGAAGAGTTTCTCTTTGCTGACTAACAAGAGTTTCTCTTCGCTGACTAACAAGAGTTGCTCTGCTTCTGTGTGCTCCCTGGCCAGCATGAGCATTGATGCTCGTGCTTGGCTAAAAAGCCGGCAAAGCGTGCTGGTACGCGTATGGTGCGTATGATGTGTTGATACGTGTACGGCAGCGCCCGCGGTGGTGCAACAGGGGTTGTGGTGAATCATAGCCTGAATACAAACGGCTTCTGGAAGTATTGGAGGAACAAGAGGCCTCTTTATCGAGATGGGTTTAGCGAGGTGTCTCTGAGGTGTCTTCGAGGTGTCTTCAAGGTGTCTTCAAGGCGTCTTCTTCGAGGCGTCTTCATCAAGGCGTCTTCATCGAGGCGTCTTTGTTGAGGTGCCCTTGTTGAGGTGTCTTCGTCAAGGTGCCTTCGTCAAGGTGTCTTTATCGGGGTGCCTTAATCGATGTGTCTTCATCGAGGTGTCGTTGTTGAGGTGCCCTGATTGAGGTGGCCTTATTGAGATGCCTTTATCGAGGTGTCTTTATCAAGGCACCTTCATCAAAGTGTCTTTGTTGAGGCGTCTTCGTCGAGCCATCTTTATCGAGCTACCTTTTTCGCGCACTTCTTTCGAGTGCCTTTTTGCGCACCTCTTGCGGGCACATTTTTTGAGTATCCTTTTTTGAGTATCTATTTCGGGCACATTTTTCAAGGTGCCATCACCTCTGCACTAATGGCCTACTTTCCACACCCAGGCCTTCTGCATTCAAGCTTTCTGCATCCAGGCTTTCCACATGCATGCCCAGCTGTCTCGCTATCATACCTGCTATCAGAGTACGCCTCTGCCTGATGCCAGACGCTATCGAGCATTTGGTGCCGCAGCAACTTCATGCAGAAATGGCCTCATGTCTCACATACTACAGGCCCCAATCATGTCCACATCCACAGACGATGCATCGCAGTGGGATTCAGCTCGTGTGACATCTGGCGAGGGCCTGCAGTCACCTCGAATATCGACGCAAAAAGATGAGTCGGTAGTGTGTACAAGGAAAGCCAACGTGAGCGTTGGCTTGTGCATATCACGCCGTACAAAATAGAGACTCGACGTGGATATTTCTCAACGTCCAAATACTGGTGATACAAACATGGTGTTGTGCATTTCACCAAATGCGGAAGCAGCAATGACGCAGGCCATTAGCCGCGGTCTTCAGACAAATCATCGCCGTCCAACAAAGACGTGCGTGCTGTACACGACACTTCGCAACCACCAATTCACAACTCTGCCTCACTCGCTCTTTCCTTGCCGTTTGTCCACAACGTGCAGCGCGTGTACCTCTGACTCTTTCTTTCGCCAACACACACAACATTCTCCAGAAACCCTACGCGAGCCCCGCCCATCCCGCATCTCAACCAGGGTCCAGCTTCAAGCCATTCTCTCAACCGCTTCTTTCGGCAACCTCTCCACTGCATCTTCATCCGAGACTCTTTCAATTTCGACTACAGAATGTCAAACTTATCCTCACGCACGGCAACGCCCTCCCGCGACACAGGCAGCCACACAATCGAAGAAACGCGACCCAATCCTGTCCTACGCCTCTCTGCGCCCTCGGGCGTGCTGCGCTTACGTGCCGAGCCAGAGGAGCGACGACACATTCAGTGGGCAGAAGACGTCATAGACAATGAGGGAATGGGGAAAAAGAGCAGCAAGGGTATGTTTGCACTCCATGTTCTGTGCGGTGAACTTGAATCTCACGCCACGGCACCAAGAGCGATGGTACCCAGAAATGGCTGCAGCATGGAGAGGGGAAATTTGGACTACATAGGCTGACTCAAAGTCTAGTGTGCTGCATATATCACGCCCCCCGCGAAGCCGGCGAATCCAGCGACGAGTCCTCTGACAGCTCCTCCTCAGACTCGGACTCGGACAGCGAACCGGACAACAGCACAGCACGCCCGAGTGCAAGCAGCCGTCGTGGCAGGAAACCGGAACAGCACGGCCACGACCATGGAGATGGGTGTGTGCATGATCATGGCGCAGGCGAAGCGAGCGGCAAGCCAAAGAGGAGAAAGCCAAAGAGAGCACCGAGTCCGAACGCGTACGAGAAGGTCCCAAAGCCTAAAAAGTGAACAAGATAAAGGATGAGAGATGCGATGTTGCCTGCACATGCAGCAATATCGACAAGCTCTCAACTGAAAACGCCCATAGTCCTGCACGCCAGGCTAGCAAGGGTTTTGTGGATCAGCATTTACTCGCCTGCATGTTTTGCATAGCGAGCAGGATAGGCAAACAGCGAAAGCGTACATGTACTTGGTGCTAGATCTTAGACTCATCAAGACATCGGCAGATGCCACGCAAAGCAACCATGTTTTCACAAAGTGTGGTATATTATAATCTAACTACAACAGCAAGGGCACGTGCACTTGAGGATTACATTTCAAGTATGAGAACCATAGATAACTTCAAACTATGAACAATCGCTCACTCGAAACTGCTCAGGGCCTGCTCAGAACCGTGCCTCGACCTTCTGCTCCGTATCCTGCAACGCCCATTCGCTCCTGGCCTTCTTACTCCTCACAGAGTCCACCTGTGCTTTTGTCCACCCCTTCGCCTGCGTCGCCGGGTTGTAACCCAGCCCTGTCAACTTGCCAACCTGCTCATCGCTCTTGTCTTGTGCCGCGCTCCCGTCAGCTCTCTTGTACACTGTGCAGACCACCGCACCGCCAAGTCCCAGGTTATGCTGCAGCGCAACCTTGGTGTCCTTGACACTACGGTTGTTCGCCCACCCGCGCAAGTGCCACACCAACTCTGCGCACTGTGCCAGACCCGTTGCGCCAAGGGGATGTCCCTTTGAGATCAGGCCTCCAGACGGATTAATAACGACTTTGCCTCCATACGTGATACCTCCCTTGCGAATGAGTTCGTGCGCCTTGCCCTTTGGCGCCAGGCCCAGCGCTTCAATGGTCACCATTTCGTTGGCGCTAAAGCAGTCATGTAGCTCGCACACTTTTACCTCGTCGGGACTCGTGTTGGCTTCAGCGAGCGCTTCTCGCGCCGCCAGCTCGCTCATGCTGTATCCAATGAGATCGATAGCAGAGCGGTTGAAGAGTGCGGGTGTGTCGGTTGCGAGGCGTTGGCCTGCGATGAGAATGGCTTGTTCTTTGAGCTCTGGGCGCGCGTCCAGGAAGGACTGCGAGCAGAGGACTGTGGCTGCAGCGCCGTCAGAGGTCGGACAGCATTGCAGTTTTGTCAGGGGCTCGTGAATCATGGGCGCATTCATGATTTGCTCCAGAGTATACTCATCCTGGAACTGGGAGTATGGGTTGTTCTTGGAATGGGCGTGGTTGACGCGCGCGATTTCTGCAAAGTCTCGGAGCTCGGAGCCATACCTGGGAGTGTTTAGTACTTTTCGACCAAAGCAAAACTTGTGTATGGGTAGTGAGCTCACTTCTCCATGTGCTCACGACCAGCGTTACCAAACAGCTGGGCGGCACCAGGCGCCTTGGTGATTCCCCTAGTCTCCTTCATGATCAAATTGGTCGTCGCAGTAGGGTTCGAGCGGTCCTGGAAGAACGTCTGGAGCGAGCCAGGGAACATCTTTTCAAACCCTACAACCAGCACGCAGTCCGCGGCGCCATGTGCAATCATATTCCTGCCCATGTACAGACCGGTGGATCCAGTGGAGCAGTTGTTATTGACATTGTAGACGGGAATGCCAGTCATACCGAATTGGTAAAATACACGCTGTCCGCATGTCGAGTCGCCGTAGCAATAGCATGCAACACCCTGGTCAACATCGTCGTAGTTGATGTGGGCATCGAGCATGGCCTTGACACCGGCTTCGAAGCCAAGCTCCGGGTAGTCTACCTTTCCACGGGGCTTGATGAACTGTAGACCGTCAGGTGCTGTTCGCATCTCGATCTTTTGGATGATTCTACCTTGGTCATGCCCACGCCAAGGACATAGACGGGCTGTTTCTGACCGACCATTGTGGCGGTTGTATATATCGGAGCTTAAGTTTGTATAGTAGACGCTCAAGCAGTGAAGCTGGATGCGATGCAACAAAAGCGATGTGGAGATGGATCAAGTGCGGAGATAGCTATCTGCGAGAGCAGTACCAGCACTATAAAGTACTAATAAGGATGTCTGAAGTGTTAAAGCCGAGCGGTGCCACCCCCAGGGTTTGGGGAATCGCGGGGGTGGAGATGCCGAGGTTCGTTGGCTAACAATGCGGTAACCAACCGAAGCCGAACTATGGGCAGGTCTCTTGTAGCCTCGCGAAAGCGCATTCGACTGAGGAATCCCCGTATTGGACACATGTTTTTTTTTTGTTTTTGCCTAGGTATTGCTGGAAACTATTCGATACCTACCGATACGACTAGAAAAATATTGGTGGTGCCTGGCCGAGTACCTCGCGCTGCTAGTTACTGACAGCTGGATCTCTAGTCAGTTACCGTACACCGCCGTGATTGGCTGTCATATTTCAATTTCACGTGTGAATGTCCAGTTCAACATTGAAGACCATTCATCACATAGGCTACATGCTTAGCGCCTATGCTCGTAACCTCTTTTGGGCTTGTGTAGATGCCCAAAGCTGATTAGTCTACCAAGAGTAACAGTGGTGATATAGCTCACGCGGCTCACAATAAGACAAGACACAGACGATGAGAATAACACAACAAATATGTGTATTCGCAATTCAATCCACCAGCTACAGTACAAAATCTCTCGAAGCGAGGAGCTCTGATGATATACGATGAAGTAAGCACATCGCTATGCATATCCAAATACCCCAAAGCACCACCCATGGTATCTCCCGTAACGCCGTAACGCAATGCATTCATAATCATAATTCGTACACAATCACCGGGCCGGTGTTGGTGAGTTGCAGTTCGAGGCTGCTGCTACTGCTATTCAAATCTCCTGTCGACAGAGCCTATGAGGGCCTTCGTTCCGGTGCGATATCAAGGCTGCCTGGGATCGGTGCGAGCCCTTCTGGCCAACTGCATCGTTCTCGATGCTCAATAGACGGCAGCTTGTCTTTTTCACGGTTTCCGAAGCTCAGCCTGTTCTTCATCTTACTCCAGGTCCTGGGTCTCATCTGACGTGCAGACTCTCTTCGCTTCTCCTCGGCCTCGGATTCGCGTCTTGTTTGTTCATCTCGGCAAGGATCTGATAGTTGCCTAGTAACAGGTAAAGAGTTGAGCCAGATTGGGTAGAGCGCGCCAGCGGCATATACAGCGACGATGACACCAAAAGCGTACTGTGCGCTGTGGATCTTGAGTGCGGCAAACATCATCGGCGGGAAGACACCACCACCACCAATTGCTGATGTGATGAGCACCGAAGCATCCTTCGTGTGCTTTCCCATTCCACGGATACCCTGGGCAAAAATCTGTGGGAATAGTGGACCCTCGAAAAACATGGTCATAACCAGCATGGCTGCGCCGGTAGATCCCGTGGTGTTCATTGCTGCAGCACAAAATGCGATAGCACCCAAGTAGAAGAATAACAGACTGAACCGTGGCTTGACCCAGATATCGATGAATGCCGCCAGAAATCGTGAGACAGCGAAAGCTGTGTGGCCAACGGCCTGATGAGACACGTAATCAATAGACGGTTTAACTTGTGCCAGGTACTCTGCGTAAGAAGTTGACGTTGACTCTTGACCACCGACGTAACAGAATTGAGAGAAGGCGGCGAATCCAAGACTGATCCAGATCACTCGAACAGACCAGCGACCTATCCTGATCGTTGCATTTCTTGGAACTGGCAAGCGCCTGCTGGCAGTTTCGAGCTCCTCGTTGGTAGCTTCAGGGAGTGGCACATAGAAGTATATGACAGCTAGCGCGATGCTGAGAAATGAGAGACCCAAGTATGTCCACTGGACGTCGATTAAGCTTGAGGCATTGGCGACAAATAGAACCTTTTTCGCGAGTAGAGGTGAGACGATAGTGCCGACAGCCTGAACACCTTGCGAAAGGTTCAACCGTATTTCGGCGTATTCAGGAGGACCACAAAGAGCAATAAAGGGATTTGCAGCAAGCTCCAGAGTCGACAGGCCGGCTCCCACAATAAAGTTTGATACCAGGAACGCTGGAAAGTTGGTGAGAACAGCTGATGGCCAAAAGACCAGAGCTCCACAGGCATAGACCGCGAGTCCGACCATGTAGCAGACCTTGAAACCCCAGACTTGGAAGACAATCCGCCCAAAGGTAAGTGGGCCAATAATATAGCCAACGTAGTAGGCACTGTGCTGACCGACTGTCTGCCAATCACTCATGTTTGCAATCTCTTGGAACCGTGAGTTGAGGACGTCCAAGAAGCCGTAGGCAAACCCCCAAATAAAGAAGAGAATGGTGACCATTAATACAGGGTACACGGACTCGCGATTACTCCTCAAGGTGATGTTCTTCTTCTGTCCTGTGTCGACAAAATCAAAGAATGTAATCGAGCCACGCCTTGTGCTGCGCGTCGTCGGTGCCACGGTGGCTGCAGTGCTTGTGCGGTCTGTTCGTGGAAAGCCGTCTGTTGCAGGCAATGTGAGGAAATCCATCATCCCAAGCGGCTCATCGTTTCCTCGTAAGGGCTGCTGGGCAACTGGCGGCTTGCTCAAAGGCGATTCAGGCGGAGTCTCTTGGTCGGACCGGCGCCGCGAGCCGTCAACGATATCTGGATGAAACTGTGCTTCATCGCTCGCGTGAGTTCCAGAGTTTCCACGCGTCGTAGTGTGATCAATGACCCAGCTCGGGAGGAATCGTCGAACCAGCGGCTTCATTGCAGGGACGCAGCCACACATGATGCCCAGGTTGATTTCTACCGTGCTCCACATAAACGAAAGTGAGGCATACCACGAGAAGTCGCTCGTATTCCTCTGGCTCGTACCGCTCTCTGAACGATCAGCTTGCGCGGCAAGTAAAGTCGCCCGCTGTGCATCCTGAAGGTAGGCGATACGGACGACGTCAACGATAGCCACAAAGATACCAAATCCAAATGTAACGACCAAAATGATCTTCTGCTTTTTCGGTAGCCGCATACTTGTGAGGATGGGCATTGGTAGGAAGAGAATAGCGAGATCAGTTATTATGTTGAGCGGCGCAGATGAAAGATAGATTGTAACAATGTTAGTGCAGTGTGCCGTTGCGGGAACAGGTGACATCCAAGCTGCACTGACAGGCCGGCACTGAACGATGTTGAGGATAGTCAGAGCCAGTCCGCCAGCATTGACGATGACAAGGGTCGAGATGGTTGCCCATCGAAATATCTTTTGCGTCTTCGAGAGGGAAAGATAGAAAATGAGGATCGAAGTTTTGGTGGCCATCAAAGCTGGGTTGTAGAGTACCGAAAAAGCGTATGCAGACTGCTGCATGGATTCCAACCACTGATCAGGAATATCGTCTTGGTGTCGTCCGAGTCCTTTGGTTGTGCCAAAGATGATGGAAAAGGATGCACCAAACGCTAGCATCCATGCTGCGATCATAGTGTAGTCGTCCCATCCCGGCTTCTTTACCACGAGGAATCTCGACATCAGTCGAAGAATAACGAAGACAGAACAGAGCACGAGTGTGGCGGCCGACGTAGCCCTTACCGCAGGCCCTCGTGACGTGGAATTATCTCTGGAGACGGGTGAATCCATCTGTACACTAATGATGTCGTGCCATCCACCGAGTACCGTTTTCTTGCCAAACAATAATCTTTCTACAATAGCCCGTGCTATCTCGGTCGCGGTCGTCGTGGAATCGCGAGCTCAAACCACTGCATGTTCAGGTCACCAGCCTATTGGAAAGTTGAGGGCGTTCGCTACGGGACGTAGACGACACAGGGCTAAGCGTGATGACTGAAGTTTGAATGTAAGAACGCACTGGGAGGGCGACAGTGCGAGTGAGGGTGCGCGATTATGGGTATGTGCAGAGTGGGAAGGGACGGTGCGGTGAAAGGGTCTGACAACCCCGGAAATACCGCACTGTTCAGCTGCAGGCTGGCGAGAGAAAGGTGGAGAGAAGTGCATACTGCGGCAAAGCAGTTGGTAGCGATACGAGTCGGCGTGAAAACCAAGTGTGGTTGGTCATTGGCAGAGGGATTGGCAGTGAACGATGTGGAGGTGGGACGCCATTCCGTCATGCATTGGCAGGCGTCCTGTTACGCTCGGCCGGTCACGGAGACGAAATTTCAGTCAATAACTCGGTCTGACTTTTGCCGTGCCAATATCCGAATTATCGTGCCCTCTTCCGAGGCTTTGAGTGTAGTTGGTAAACTGAGAGGCTGGTAAGTGTTGCAGATTCCCTTCTGTATGTTGTTTGATGATGCTTGGGCCGTCTCCCCGAGCGCACCCTCTCCACATCACCGTCACTAGCATTTCAGCCCAGCTTCATGCAAGCCTCGAGCAAAGAGCCGCGCTGCCCCAGCTTCCCCAGACGCCGCTGCGCCTCCATCCATGCTGCTGTCTTGCCGTCGGCTGTAGTCTCAAGGCGGCTAGGCGCTAGCACGCCTAATAGCATGAGCTCGTCTCAGCTCCCGACAATCTGGACCGAGATTGTGGGGGGAGAGTGCAAGCGATAGCGGCACGATTTTGAACGAACCTCGCTCGGTGCTGATCCGGTGCACGCCAGTGACCAGCAGGAGAAAACCAAGCAGTCATGTGCATCGTATCAGAGAGCCTCACGTGTGCGAAGGCAGGGCTGACTTTGTGATTCAGTGTAGCGGGAAGGCTCGATGGATGTCTGCAGTGACTCCGAGGAGCAGTGAGCCGAGTGTGTCGTCAGTCTCGCCACACTTGCTTGCAACAGAAGAGAGAAGATGTTCGAACACCGCCGAAATTGACGTGACTGTTGTCTCTCGTAACGAGCCAGGACGTTGGTGATGTAAGCAGAGATCAACGTTAAAGTCCAGCTTGGGCCCTAGCATTAATTAGCTCGGTAAACAGGTGCATGGCCACGTTTTCCTAGCACTGCATGTACCATAGTGTATGGTTCGCGGTACCAATCTGCAGTGAAGCGGCTGTGTGGCCGCACGATCGATGACGGAGACATGAACGCCTCACAACGCAACACAGATGCTCAGATGGGCTTGGACGCCTCTTGGACGATTGTCTGCACAGGCTCACCACAGCGCGCACTGAAATGTAGGCTTCACTGAGAATTCCAATTCCATGGCAGCTGGCGTCGTTTTGGCTCTCAGTTTCGGCGGCAGGCATCATGATCTCGAGTATCCAGCACTCAGCACCCCGCACTCAGCACAGCACTCAGCAGCATTCAGCACTGATTACTAAGCACCCACCACGTATCACGTACCACGTATCACCCATCGTCCAGCAATGAGCATTTAACACTCCTCGTCCACCACTCATCGCTCAGCACTCGTCGCTTGGCACTCAGCTCAGCACTCAGCACTCAGCACTCAGCACTCAGCCCGGCACTCAGCCCGGCACTCAGTGCTCAGCACCACCACTCACCATTCATCCATTGGAGCACACAAGGGTCTATGAACAACAGGCACAGGGGGGCAAAACTCAGAGAGACGTCCGTGACGTAAATGTCTGTGCAACATCACAACACGCACAGCTCGAAAATACCACCCACAGTGGCAGCTTCGGCTGCAGTCGATGCAAATCCAGGTACAATACTTACTGATGCCACGTGCATCAAGATGTTTTCTCGGCAGCGCTCTTGGAGCACCGTGGATGATGGTGGTGTGATGCGTTATGCGTGTGGTGGAGGTTGAGGTAGTGGTAGTGGTAGTGGTAGTGGTAGGGGTAGTGGTAGTGGTAGTGGTAGTGGTAGTGGTAGTGGTAGGGGTAATGGTAGTGGTAGTGGTAGTGGTATTGGTAGTGGTAGTGGTAATGGTAGTGGTAGTGGTAGTGGTATTGGTAGTGGTAGGGGTAGGGGTAATGGTAGTGGTAGGGGTAATGGTAGTGGTAGTGGTAGGGGTAATGGTAGTGGTAGGGGTAATGGTAGTGGTAGTGGTAGTGGTAGTGGTAGTGGTAGTGGTAATGGTAGGGGTAATGGTAGTGATAGTGGTAGTGGTAGTGATTGTCATTACACCTAGACCTGATGCCTGTAGTGTTGCACCTCGGCAACCGCGCACGGTCTGGATCGCCTATCGATAAGGACCATCGCATCACGTGATCAGCCACTCTCCGCGACCTGCCCGCAGTAGCACAAGCTGGCGAGCGCCGTACCGTTTGGCTGAGGCGGTCAGGCTGGCAATACTCACCGGCGACAAATGCCCACACCCTCGCCCAAACGACTACATCAGCGGTGTGAATATTGCCAGCAGCGGAGTGGGCACGCCGCTCGGCACAGCGGGAATGGCCGAGTCATGTTTTGCAACTGTTGCTGTCGTGCAGACAGCCGGAACAGGTTGATGCGTCTGGGACATGGCAGCTGTCAGAATCGAAACAGCTTCTGCCATTGTTCGCCACAGCGCGGATGACCTAACAGCAAACGGAGTCGCTATTGAAGCTGCGCATTAACAACCAATCAAACTCTTCACTTTGTCCCCTGTCCACACAGCCCCCCATCCACCAATCACGGAATCTCACCACCCGAACCGGAGACAAACTTTGTTTTCCTTCACCCCTTCCATTTTACGCCCTCTTGCCCGACATTGTGCTTTCATGCACAAGTGCGTGGCCGTCGTCCCTTCCTTGCACAACAGCCGGCATGCTTCTCACGCATTCTTGCATCTTGCCTTTGGCTGCACTTCCATGCTCATGCAACACATGCACCGCACGCAGCCACGCGCATACATCACTAACTTCTCACCCCACCTCACCACTGGCAAGCTGCCCATCTAGAAGATCCTGTGGATAAAGCGATGTTGAATCCAATGCATATCACGCCTAATTTTAGGGGGCATTTCGGGTGCGCTATGCCGGTTGTGGAACTTGGTGCCACCCGCTTTACCATGGGTAGGCAAGCGGGGGCTAGATTTATGATGGTGCAGCAGCGCTGGGTCAACGCGGAGGCGCGTGCTATGCTTTCAATGTTTACCTTAGACTTGGCTCTGTGCTGCCGCTGGGATGGGGAAGAAATGATAACGCGAGGAAATCGGTATATGACTCTAGCTCGTCTCCCTTTTTGCATTCCAATCAAGACTACTTCAGCACTCCACTTCAGTCCGTATCCCTTCCCTGATAGAAGCCTTCATTCGCTTTGGGTCTTCTACCTCTTTTCATCCATACAATCTTTAATTTCACCTTCTCCTTTCTCACACGGTAGCCATGCGTTCCACTACTCTCCTTGCTGGCCTCGTCGCCTTGACATCGACTGCCTTCGCAGCATCCAGCGACAAGTGCCAGGCGCAAAACATTGTCGAAGCCTGTGTCGAGGGCTACCAGGAGCGCATCAAGAGGTGCCAGGATAACAGCAACGACTGGATCTGTCTGTGCGATGTGTACAGGGATGTTCTGACTTGCTACAACAACTGCCCGGATAGCAATGAGAAGCCCCCAGTGCAGAACCAGGTCACACAGTACTGTACAGCTGCTGAGCCGTACGTTGAAATCCCCTCCCCTCATCCCCTTCCTCCTCCAGGATGAGGCGGGGACAACTGATCTTATCGAATCACGTGCTGACATGGAATAGTCTCCGTGCCGCTGCTTCCTCTTCTGCCGCCAGTGTAGCCAGCGTGGCCAAGACTGCTACCACCGCTTCGCCCACATCTGCTTCTGCTTCTGCAACAGGATCTGGTTCCGTGACCGGCTCTGGTACTGCCGCCACCGTCTCTGCCTTCCCTACCGGTGCTGCTTCTTCTCTCACCACACCAGCAGGCGCTGCTGTCGTCGCGCTGTTCGCTGCTGCGGGTCTGTTCTAGATGACGAAGGGATGATGTGTAGAGTCGGATGCAATACATAATACGTAATTGGGAGCTGAGTCGATTGTTGATAGAAAACAGGAAATGGAAGCTATGGTCGATTTTGCATTGCTCTGCCTTGATACCCGTGCTTTGTCAATGCTGTGTATTTTTTTTCAATCTCGCCTACTCAAATGCAACACCCCTTTCACTTTGTCCAGGATTGATGGCAAAGATTTGGAGTGGTCCGTGTTCTCGTGCGAAAATCCTTTCGTTACATCTGAGTCTGGTATGTCGGCCTCCTGACTGGCAGGAAACTGCGCATAGTAGCGGACAGGAGCAGTTTTAAGGGCTGTAGACCAGAGCGGTGCGGTGCATTGAGGTTCCACTTCAATGGCCTCATGCTGTACTGACGAGCTGTGTAGGCTTCTTGTGATTGGCGTTTCGGGGTCCATTCTGGCTAATTGGTTTCGAACGAGAAAAAAAGTATTGTATTGTAGCAGAAGAGAGCTAGAGTGACAGATGAGAGGCAATAGAGAGTGCAATGGTTCCCATAAGACTACTAGATATCCGTCAAGGCCAATGCACTTCGAGTGCTGTTGACGCGTAATCCAAGTACGTCAGGTGTGAAGGCCCAACTGCTCCAAGAAGCTCCACTCACGGTCAACTCGTTCTAGTCCGATATAGCACCAGACGTGTGCGCGTCCCTGTGGATATTTCAATCATTCACATTGTTTTGCGCTCGAACGAAAAGCGCTATCCTAATCACACTTCATCCTAACGCCAAAACCAGCTCTCGCATCCGAGATGCTCATGCCAAATGAGGTAAGAATATGTATAGCCTACAGGTGCTCTCCCGCTCCCGCTCCTCGTTTTATACACTAGCACTATTCCCTCCTCGACACCATCTTACTCTTGTCCGAAACCAACGGTCTCCTCGACGGCAATTGTGAGCTTCTGGTTGAGTGCCTCGAATGTCTTATACGAGGGTAAATCAAGACGGTTGAAACTGTGTCCAAGTCAGTAATCGTCAATCTGATCTGGAGTTGATTGAACATACCATGTGTGTGACTTTGGCAACTGATTAGGCTCGCCAGCCTTCTCAATCGTGAATCTCCTCGGCCCATCGCTACCCTGCAGATCCTTGAAGCCATTAACGGGGATACGCGAGGTACCGGTAGCGAACTGTAGCAGACGCGACTTCTGCTCGGCGTCCCAGCTGCGAATGCATTTCCAGAAATTCTGGATGACTTCGTCGTTCTCTGTGTAACCGCGGTAGTCGGTGTGCTTCTTCCAGTCCTCGACATCAATGTCAGCAATACCACCGATAAGCAGCTCGAGCTCGCGCTCGTCGAAGACGTTGACTAGGTCTGGAGGAATGAGCTCGTTGAATCCACTGAGAAAGGCATTGAATTGTTCCTCGACTCGTTTCTGGATGCGCCATTCCGTGATCAATCTGTTACAATTAGCAAATCACTGTCTCTCTTAAGGTCAACCAGAACTTACTCGACATATTCATGCTTGTTTTCGTTTGTGACCTCGATGTTTTCACCACCAGGCTTCAACTCGATGCTGACCGTTTCACCGAACCTCTCATCATCGGTCGCGAAGGTGAGTTCTAGCGCATCAGTGATATCGTTGTTCAACATCCATTCCAGGTTTCGGTGGAAATCAGCATCGACACCTTCCATGTCCTGTAGCGCAACCTTTTTTCTAAGAATCATCTTGTAGAAAGCTCCAATGAAGAATGCATCCAAGAAACGACGGTGGAAGATTGCCAAACCGACTACACGCCCGATGAACTTGAAGTAGTTCAAATGCTCAGGGTTGATACCGGAGTGAGGATTGATTTGCAGGGTGTAGTTATCGTGCGCCGAGTACTCGAAAAGGCAGTAAAAGGGGTTGAACATCTCGTGAGATAGCAGGAAGAAGAATTCACGGGAAAGACCTCCGTAGTCCAAACCATCTTCTCCATCGAACTTGATCATCAGCCGCTTCTTCAAATCCGCAGCCGATTGGCGCATGATTTCGTGGTAGGAGTCCTCGAAGATGTGCGTTCGCCTAACCTTCACGTGGCACTGTCCGCTTACTATGCGGAGCGCAGGCTGCGAGCGGAAGTAGATCAGCTTCCGACGGAAATCACGTTTGTATTGCGGCACGTTCTGGTCCAGGGAAGAGGGCAGTCGCGGATCATCCCATGTTGTAGTCTTTGTGTTGTGGTCCACAAAGTACACTCTTGCGGTGTTTGTAAGTCGCATTTCCCATCCTGATGGCAGGGGTCCAAGTTGAGAGACGGGTTGTTGCTGAATCGTGCTTCCATTAGCTGCCTGGCCACCATACATCCTGATATACTGCTGTCGGCGAGGGTCCACCCAAGTAGTTGTGCGCGTGTTGTGATCCACGAAGTATGGACGTCCCTCTGGCGTATGTCGCTGCTCCCAACCTGAAGGTAGTTCTCCTGTTCCAGCTGTAGTAGCACCGGTCGCCATCATGCTGGCAGCGTTAGCTGCTGACGCGTTTGGCGGTGAGGGCTGTCGTTCGGTCAGAGTAGGAGAGTTTGCTCCAGTTCGGTCCTCTGGCAACATGCGGTTTTGATGTCGCACACGCTCCTGCTGAGTGGATGCTGCGACAGCATTACGGTTGTCGGTCTCATTAAAACCTGCACCCGGTCTTATCCAGGTTGTTTGTCTCGTATTGTGATCGACGTAGTATGTGCGGCCCAAATGATCCTCACGACGCTCCCATCCATTGGGAAGCCTCCCTTGCGAATCTTCGAACGCACTGTATCCTGGGTTCTGACTTGCACTCGCTAATGGCGCACCGTTCGTTGAAGTCGGTGGTGCCGTGTTGGGCGGGCCTGTAGGACCAGCTTGGCTGAGCCTCTGGGCTGAGGGCTGGGCGGTCGATGTTGGTCGCTGGCCGGGGTACATGTTGGGATTAAGACTCTGCGTCGACTGTTGTGGAGTTGAAGCGCTAGCTGTGGTGGCCCCGTTCACGGACGGGTGGTTGGAAGGCGAGGGACGAGGTGCAGCACTTCCTGCTTGGTTGCTGATGGGTGCCTGCAAATTTGTGGAGAGATTCAGGATGAGTTTACCATGCACCACCATATTGTCATTGGACTTCTTCAGATCCCGGGTGAGCATTTCTGCCAATATGTCAGTACCGTGCTCCTACAGAAGGGATACTGGAAACGATACCATCGCCACCCGCATCAAGATCTATAACAGACCCTATGCGAACATTTATGACGCCAAGGAAACCTTGGTCCTTCTTCTTGAACTTCTTCTGGTCAAATATCTGAACCGCGAGAACGCTCTCTTCGTTTACCCGCCTAAAAAGTAAATTAGTAGTGTTGGGATAGATGTGAGCGAGGACGTGAACGTGGGCGTGGCGTGACGTACATGTCGAAGCTCTCATTCCAGTAAGGGTTCAGCGTCTTCTTGATAACACTTGTAGTTCGCGTCTGCTCGCCATTGATTGTAGCTACAGCGAAAGGGTCCGGGAAGCCTACATCGCCTGTGTAAGTAATAAATCACCTGCATGCTCGTGGTCAGATACATACGGAAGACATCGCGCTTGTAGAGGCCATCGGCGGCAATAACTGTGTGGTGTTAGCTCTTCCATGCTCTTTGGTGAGCACTACTTCGGTGCAGTAAAAGGTGAACGCACTGGTGATGCGCAAATTGGGCTGGCCAGCTCCGTCCATGGTGATGCGCAGGTAGATAGCAGCTTCTCGTCGAGGGTTGAAGGTGCGACGGGGGCGGCTCTCAGAGCTCGCCGATATTCAAGCCTGCTATCAGAGCAGGTGTGATAGCAGCACCTAAGCTGGCTGAGACGGCAGGATAAGCTGCTGCTGCGGCGTTGACGGTCGAGGATACAGGGTGGAGGAGGCTGTGCAGCCGTGCGCGCGGTTACAAGATGGGGCTAACGAATGTTGCCGCCACCACTATGCTGAGGTGACCAACGAAGCTTTCTTGCTTATTCAATCGTGTGGAATCGCTGAGGAATCCTGAGGAGGATTCAAGTGCTCCTGCGCGGCAAGACGGATAAGGTCACTGACTCTGAAGCTACGCCTGGAGTTCTGGCTCGTCGTGCCTTGGCAACTGCCCCACCTATGTAATGTTGCGAACGTGCAAGCTTGGTCGACCACACTACGGCCTGTGATGCCGTGCAAAATACGAAATCACAAAAAGAGAAGAAGTTTACAATAGGTTAAGGGTGTCTTACAAGTTTAGTCTTAAAATGATCCAGTCATAATTGCCAGTAAATGGCGCAGCCATGCACACGCATGTTTGTCGTGCTGCGAACCCATCGACAGAGCCGTCGATGATGTCAAACCGCAAACCCCCGGCAGCCCTGACAGGGTCTGCATAGGATGTTATTTTGGAGAAGTTTGAACGTACTGGCCGATGTCCAACCTTTTTAAAACTTTACTTGAAACATATTTGACAGGACTATGCTCTTGATGTCAAGTCAGAAGGCTTCGGTCTCGTTCTCGAGTGCTGTTCTGCAGCCTCATGCAGCCTACTGCAACCTCCAAACACTTTGTAAACACTCTATCAAACACGCAAGAAAACTTCACACTCAGGGTCAAATCAGCAGAACAACTATCTTGTTTCAATACACTGAACCCAAATCATATACGCAGCGCATCCAAGACTTGCCCAGTATTCTAGAGCGTCCACGACTTGGTGCTTTGCCCTGGGCTCGGACGCTTGAGCAAATGGATCTGGCAACATTCATCTTTACAACTTGGCTTAAAGAGTGTGCCAATGCACACAAGCCGTCACAACCATTACGTGCTTGGAAACGCGGGGCGGCTGTTGTACGTTATCTGTGGTGTGCGATTTTTAAAGTATATGCTGTGCAGCCCAGAATCCATAATGCAATGGCCAACGCCAGCACACATCAAGACAGCTCTTGTCTTTCCAACGCATGCCAACTTCTAGGAAGCAAAACGTGTTTCCCTGAAAACCGTTCAGCGGAATAGCATGTCTGGCTTACGATGCCCAAAACAAGCTTCCTCTGTACCCGCAAGATCTACCAGTCCAGCCGTACACAAGTCCACTTTTTACTTCAGAGGCGCAACCGATCCACACTCTACAGCAAACAGCAGGGTTGTTGAGAAGACGTTGACCCACACAGCCTCACGAAACTTACGCGTTCAGAGTCTGCACAGCATTAACGGGCACTATATCGTTCGTTCAATGTCACAACAGAAAGAGATGTGTATAATATGATCGTCTTCAATTGCCCACAACTATTTCACCAGCAATTACCAGAAACGAATAACTAGGTACTTTTGGACCCCCTATCGCCACCCATTCCCAACCTGTCCCAGCTTCAAACTGACGAAATGATGATGCAGTGCAAAGGCGAGACATAGCACCGTCGCAATGCAGAAAAATGATGCGTTCATTGTAGGGTGAGGTCATGAGGGCATTAATTGGGGGTGTTGGCAAAACCAGAAGTCATGTTGCCCCGACCTCCATTCAGAGACAAGATATCAAACTTTGGAGCAGGTGGCTGGTGCGGGGCGGGTGGTTTGGCAGGCAAGTGCGAAGGTGTGCCGTATTTGGCGATACTGCTGGCGCCAGAGGGCATACGGGGCAAAACTTGTTCGCCAGTTTGAGATGTGATCCTGTTCATGGTAGCCGAACTATTACCGTGCATGCTTTGAGGGGAGCCGAATGATGGCGTACTACCAGCGGAAGGACTCATGCGTGACATCTGACTTGTCATCGATGGTTGACTTTGCATCTGGAAGCCGCCATAACCGTTCATATGAGGCGGGCCTTGACCCATACTTGACTGCATCTGGAAAGGCATATTGCGACCGCCCGGTATGAACGCCTGACTCTGCGGATTGAACTGCTGGCGATTGTAACTACCGGGTATTGGGTGTTGGTTGCGGTTCGGTTGACCGTTGTATGGATTTGGAGGAAATTGACCATACGCGTATGGTTGTGGTTGAGGCGCGGACATAGGACGGTTGCTGGGTGCCGCAAATGGCAGTTGGCCCATTGTGTATGTAGGCTGCTGGTTCATCTGTGGCCAGCCCTGATTGGAAGGCATATGTTGCGTCTGCTGGAAAGACTCCTGACATGGTGCCATGGGTGTGTTCGCCATCTTAGGCGTGACTTGAGAAGGTACCACAGGACTTTGAAAGGACATTCCGCGTTGGAAGTCCGCAGATAGGTCATAGCCAGGCTGCATTTGCCCATAGGGCTGGTACATGGCCGTTCCGTTTTGTGGTTGATATTGCTGACCGTTCCATTCGTACTGGGATTGGGTGTCTGGAGATGTCATGCCTGGGTATGGGTTACCATAGGTTGTGGGAGGAGAAGCCCCAGGATTCATGCCCGTGTACTGTGCATTTGGCGTGGCCCCGGAATAGCCGTCGTAGTAAATGGCATTCTCAGCTGTATACCCAGGTACCGCGTACTGCTGAGGGTAGTAGACGTTGAAGCGAGATCTCGCTTGGAAGTCATCATCGTCGTAGTTACGTTGCTTCTTACTCTTCTTCTTGCCGGACGCGGAGCTCGACCGTGATTCGCCCTTTTCTTTCTCTTTGTCCTCTCCTAATTCAGTAGTCTCAGCTGTAGTAGACTCTTCGCTTTCAGCACCGAAAATGCGCTGACGGGCTTCTCGGTAACGTGCTTCACGCTCTTCACGAGTCAGCGCGGCCTTGTCCTTGCCATCGTTACTTCCGTCACTTCCATCGACTTCAGATGTCGTCTTTGATGGGTTCTGTGAGTTAGGAGCAGTGTTGGTGCCTGACTTGGCGTCTTCACGACGCATAATCTTGCGAGCTGGGAGCTCAACAGGCGGTGTATCAGCGCCTTTGGTTGCATCAACCATTTGCGATAGTGGGGGTGGGCTGGATCAAGGTCAGCAAAGAGTGGCCAAGAATGTGCGTCGGTACTTACATTCTACAGTACGGCGTCCGTGTAATCTTGACGCCGGTCATGGTAGAGTCAACAACATGACCAAGCAGGTAATAGTCAGCGAGACGGTGGGCAAGCATCCTGTAAAAAGTGTTACAGTTGGGCAGAGAATATTCGCTCTCACTATCGCAAGTTAGAAAGAATATTGAAGGTTCAGAGCTAAACGTAGTGGACATACCGAGAATCCTTGATGAAATCGATAAAGTCTTGTTCGATCTTGACTACAAACAATCGGTCGCGTGGGGACTGCAATGCCTCGATAAGTTTCTCGTCCGGAGTAGACGGCAGATTGGGTACGCCGTTAATTGATGGCATGCCGTTTCCAACAGACTGTGTCATGGGCCGGCCACCGTTCAAAGACTGGTTGGGGTCGTACAGCATGTGTGGACCAGTGGGCAGACTTGGGAAGCGACCTGGTGGAACACCTCGTTGTGCCTGAGGGTTCATTACTGCAATTTCGTGCAGCTGATCGCGAAAAGCACGAGCAGCGCCATTGTCAGAGCCCTGCCTCGAGTCTGCGACAACCGAGTCCGGAGGTGACGTCACATCTTCCTCCTCTACAGCCCTCAGACTAGCACTATCGTCTGGTCGTAGCGACTCTTTCTCGTCGAGCGCGAACGTAGTGGCAGACGCGACACTCTTTCCGTCGATACTAGGCGGCTTGCCAGAGCCATCAGACGAAGACAACTGAGTGCTACTATCTTCTGCCGCAGAGATCTTGACTAGTGCAATTGATCGTGGGCGTTCAGGCAACTCTTGCTTCACGTCAGAAGACGGCGCGGCCGACTCCTGTGCAGTATCGGTCCATTGCCCTGTTCGGTCTACGCTATTTCCAGTATTTCCGTTCAGATGCTCGTCTCTCTTCTTCTCCACGATCACTTGCGATACTTCGGCGGTGACGGGCACAGAGCGCGCAATCTGCGGCTGGCTTAGAATCTTTGGAGTCGCAACAGGCGGTTTCGCCTTGGCGCTTGTATTTTGGATGGGTGTAGGCGGCTTCAAAGCAGATGCAGCGACCTAGTCATAGTCAGTACGGTTCGACTGAGTTTGGGATGCCCGCTCACTTTTGCAAAAGACATTCTTGCCTGCGCCTGCTCCTGTTGTGTGGGTGTTGCAGATGCCATTTCAGTAATGTGGTGTCAGTGTAGTAGACGCTGGTCGTGGGGTCCAGACAATAGTCGACTCAAACGTTGCACACTGGCACACGAATGAATGATTAACTACAGAAAAAAGACAGGTCGGCAAGAATTGGTGCCGCGGGTGGTCGTGAACCGAAACGAAGGTATTGATTGGCCGAGTAATAGACGGGTTTCTTCAGGAAATGGGATGCTCAAGGAAAGTCGCGGTAGCCAGGGCCAGAGAGCTGGACATTGTGGTGTGCCGACATTCGACGTTTATGTTTTATGTGCTGTGTTTTGTGTTGTGGGCATGCAGAAGTTTGGAGAATGAACCTTGATGGGTCTGATGTGCAGACTCAGGCGCGTAATTGAGAATATGCAGGCAAGCGCCGTATGGCAGGGCGCGCACAGCAGGCAACAGGCAAGGAGGCAAGGCGGCGAGCGAGGGAGCAGCGCAGCGCGGGGCAGGCTGTCGTCGTGCGGGGTGCTGAGTGTGTGTGTGTGAAGAGCGGTGATGTTGCTGCTGGTGGGTCGTCTGAGAACAACGCCGACCTCTTTTTCCGCGCCGATGTAACTTTTGACATCCTCACGTGTGACCTCATCTTGGGCCGAACTCCAAACATTCCCCGAGCATTACCCTAGCCAGTTTGTCTCAGACTGGCGTTCTATTGTCCCAATTACACGCAATAATATTGTACTTTGGAGATAACATACCATTATCCAACCACTATAGCGAAACTTAATTGTACTTCTTCTGCGGTCATGTTTCGGCGACCTGGCACAGGCCCGTCCAAGGCCTCAGCGACCACTCTCTGTCAAAAGTGCTTGAAGAGAGGCCATTATAGCTACGAATGCAAAGCCACCGCTCAAGAAAGACCATACAAATCTCGCCCATCTCGAACACAACAACTCCTCAACCCTCAGCTCAAGCCGAAGCTCACTACAGAAGTGCCTGATGACTTACTTCGTAAAAAGGGCATCGCCGATGGTATCCTAAAGAAAAAAGAAGAGGAGCGGGGACGCACATCAAGTCATAAACGCTCACGCTCGCGCTCGAGGTCTTTCTCTGCAGACTCCGTGTCTACAATCTCGACCAACCGCTCGCCCTCCCGCTCACCACCACCGCGACGCCAGAAACACGATGCACGGGGCAAGCGCAGCAAGCGCTCAGAATCTATAGACTCACGGCTCTCGGTTGGTTCTCGCGCAAACAGTGATCGCGATCGCAATACGCGGCGGCGCATGAGCTCTTTTAGCCCGGAGCAGCGTGGGCGACGAAGGGAAGAACCACGCGAGGCGAGCCTGAAGAAATCAAGGGAACGTAGCAGGAGCCATGGGAGATATGGGAAGCGAAATACGCGCCGGATATCGACTTCGCGATCAAGGAGCAGGAGTGCGGATCGCATGGACATCGGGGATAACCGGCGCAGGCGCGCCGTATCCAGGTCAAGATCGAGATCCATGAGACCACAGCGGAGCGATCGCAGTCTAAGCCCCTACTCAAGACGCAGTGTTGCACGTCGATCGCCAAGCCCGCAGCGTGAGAGAGGCGAGGGGACCGGGACCGTAGACCACGCACGCGAGGAGCCACGTGCTGGAGGAAGGAGTCGGTTTGATGACGGGCCTGTAGAAAGATATGCAGGCAACAGTCCGTCGCCTCCTGTTGCAAGTCGACCACCGCCTGTGCAAAGAGAGAGGAGTCTGAGCCCATTCAGCAAGCGTGTTGCACTGACACGGGCGATGAATGCAAGGTAGATTGAAGCAGTTTGCTGTCTGAAACCTTTTTGAGGCTGTATATTAGATCCTGGATACCCCTAGGTACCCATTGAACTATTCAGATGTGGTATCATTGATTTTCCTTTCCCCCTCTTTGCCTTGTGTGCCTGGCGCCATACCATGCACCTTCTGCACATTACTCACACCCAAGTCATCTAGAGCTCGAAAGGCAACTCCTAGCCAGGTACTCCAGATGGCGTGTATGCCCATTTTGCGCGTGTTTCATTCCATTCATCAATAACACAGCTCTCAAGTCTCGCCAACAGTATCCTCCTCCTCATCCCGTCTCCTCTCCCGTTCTTCTTCTTGCTCCCTCAAGTTCATTGCTTCCACCAACTCACCACCCTCCATCCCAACCTCCTCACCTTCTCCTGTCTGGGAGCTCTCTCCCCTCCCACTTACGGCCCTCCTCTCTCTCTCCTTCTTCTGCCCTTCAACCCTCTCCCTCACCAGCCGCGCAATAGCATTCTCTGTCTCCCTCTCCAGCCCCCCCGTCCTCATCTTCTCAGCCAAATCGCGCTTGAGATCCCAGTTCGGTTTCTTAGGCTGCAGTTTGAATAAATCCAAGGCAGCATCATTTTGTGTAGCTTCTTGCTCGGCTTTGGTTGCTAGAGCTAGTTGTTGCGCCTTGTACTCGAGTGTGGCTGAGGGGTCAGCAATGGGTGTATTCTCGAAGCCGAGTTTGACGTTGCGGGTTGTGGGATCAAAGTTTCGTCCGCTAAGATAGGTAGTGGTTACGGAGGGCTCTTCGGTGGTTGTGAGGTCAGTGGAGGTGGATGTGGCGTTATCGGTCGATTCGTCATTTTGCGCATCTTCGGGCGCTTGTTTTCGCTTTAGTGATTTTAATTGCGCGAGACGCGCTTTGCGATCATTGGAAGCGGCGGAGAGCTTTTCGTGGGAGGACATTGTGAAGGTAGTATTATGCGTTGCCCAGAGGAGCTGTGTATTTCTGATTCCAAATTCTCCAAGATACTAGAACCGTATAGTTTTTCGATTTTGATATTCGACCAATAGTCAATTCGCGATTATATGAGCAGTATGTGTGTTGTGTACGATCGAGCCGCCATACGCTGAAATGAGGAGAGTTGTTGCGGAGCCCAAAAGTTCGGAGGTGATTGCGGCGAGCGGCTTGGACCACATTTGCAACTTCATGGCAACTTTTTCGCGACTGCATTACTTCTCATCAACTCATCATACACATTATGGCTTGGTGAAGGCTGCCGCATCATTCTCCTCTCATGACCCAAGCTCGCATCCCCAATGCTAGCCTTATCGCCAGCGCCGACGCCCTCATACTTCCTTGGCTTGCCCCAAGAGCTCTTGCTGAATCTTCGCGTGAACGAGGTGATGGAAGGAGCAATCCAGCACAGAAAGAGAAGATAGTGATTAGCCATAGAAGGTCGACTAGTGCTGCTGCTGATGGGAATTCTTGCATTTACTGGCAACCAAGGTTAAGCCCTGTGCGATTAAGCCAACCACTATCCCCTACTGGAGCATCATGCACGACTTCAGCAAGGACACGTCCTTCAGCCTCTCTAGACCTTCGATACATTGATATAGCTTCGTTCGCGCACCGGCAGGTAAGAAGCTATGCCACCAATACAGAACGTTTCGATCAGTCTACGAGCCTCAAAGAGTTCCAGCATAAAAGCGTCACCCGCAACATTTCCAGCGTTAATCGCTACTCACGGAGACGATCCTGGAAAGATGAGATGGGTAAACAGGTCGAGGACTTGACTCCCGAGAAGGCTGAGCGAGAGCGACTCAAACACATCGCTATCGCAGAGGTGCGCCTGAACCGTCAGATTGAGCGGCTTCGACGAGATCGCGGGCGCTTCAAGAGCAAACTGCTCTACGACGGCCAATACAGATCACTGCGTCGTTTGATTCTCAGCCTCAAGCGGTGGGATGAAGTCACAGAAGACGTTAGGAAAGACAGTGGTATCGACCCAGACGAGGAACATTGGATCCTCCGTGTCTTTGCTGCGCTGGACAGGTCTACATATGCGCGTGTGAACGCACTCACGAATGCAGTCAGCCTTCAACACGACCCTCGATGCCGTCGTTACGCTCTAAGGTTGCTTGATAATGTCGATGGGAATGGCCCAGAGCAAATGTGGTTCAACTGGCAGAACTTTGGGGAAAACAAAAGGGTCTATGAGAGTTTGCTTGTCTACATGCTCGAAAACAAACCCGCATACGCACAGGACTTTGTTACTGTGCTAGCCACTGATGTTTCACTGCCAGACTCAAGGTTCGTCGTTCTGGCAGATGCTCTTGCTTATCTGGCAAAGCTACACGTCAAAGGAATATATCCTGAGGAACAGGGTTGGGAGGCGACGTCTGAGGCGAATGCTAGGAAGTTTGTCGCTGCCTTCCTTCTTTGTACGCGTTTTGTGGACACAGATGTGTACTCACAAGACCTGCTACATAGCATGGTTTTGTTGGCCGACACCGCAGACCTGACAAAGATTTACAACGTCTTGATGGATTCAAAGACACGCCTCTCTGTGGGCACTACATTGCATTACGCGAGCGCCTTTGGTGAAGCTGGTGAATTCCGCTATGCTCTACAGTGCTTGGAGCGCCGTCTCGCTGCATTTAAGAAAACGGAACGCGACCTTATAGTCGACTCGGAACGCTTCCGATGGACCTGTGCAGCCATTTTACGGGGAAGCATGCGTAACGGGAACAACTATCATGAGACCCCAAACATAGTGGCGGTCTTCGTCGAGTTTGGCGTGAAGATGGATCTTCTCCTCTATGATGTGGTCATGCGCAATGCCATGGAAGCTGGCGACTTTGCCACGGCATTTAAAGTTTTCAATGCTTTGGACGAGAACGGGTTGGTACCGGACAAGTACACGTTCTCCATCCTCCTCCACGGGTGCACAACGCAGAGTGACCCTACAATGTTCAGAGCTTTCGCTGAGTGGTGCGTCAAGAAAGCAAAAGACTTGAAAGATTCTTGGTTGGCCACAGACTGCCTCTACTACACCTACACCTGTGAGCAAAACAAGGATGCCACGGTGCGCGACACGGGGTTGCTTTGGCAGACTTATCTTGACCTCTTTGACTCGACACCATTACAGCCCTTCTTCAGGCACGGAAGCCGTTCGATGAAGGACGCCATTGACCAACACGTTGTCGACCCGAAAATCCAGAGGCTAGCCCCCACACCCATGGCTCTGTATCTTATGCTACAGACTGAGATTCAAACAAGCCAGACTCTGGGCGTTCATTACCTTGAGCGCCTATACAAAACTTTCAAGCGGGCCGCTCTCAAGAATCCTCACTTAACCTTCAAGTCCCTCTCGCAAAGTCCAATTATCTGGAATGCTTTCTTGCACGCTTTCTGCACCAAAACGCAGTACGCCTCTGCCTCCCAGGTCATCAAAGACATGACTGCCCATGGAACCACACCGAACATTTATTCTTGGAACATGTTCATGCAGTCCTTTTTCAAAACTGGCCAAGTCGCAGCCGCTGAGCGTGTCTCTGAGATCATGCGCTCTCGTGGCATTGACCCAGATTCATACAGCTATGGTGTTATGGTGCGTGGATATGCGAAGGCGCAATTTGTGGACCGAATTGGCGAGACTATGCAACACATTGGAGAGGAAGAACAACTCGATCCCAATTTGCTGCGCGCTTTGAGTCAGGTCCAGAAGCGTCAGGACCTGACGGCTGCGCTGGAGAAGAGCCGCGTTGACAAGGAGAAGAAGGAAATCGAAGAGGCGGAACGGAAGGCTAAGGAAGAAGAGAAAAGGTTCGAAACTCCGCGCTTTGCATCTCTACTTACTAATGCGCTACGGTTCCGTCCGGAAACCCATTGGGACAACGGTGATGCAAATGATACTATGGAGCCGGATGACGAGCCCGTAACCCTTGATTCGAAAGCCGAGTACAAGAGGCTTCAGGACCAAATCGACCTTAGAGCGGCTGTTCCTGCATCGGAGCAACCACAGTCCCCCAACACGACCGAGATGAACCCGCAATTCAAGAGTCTATTTGGGACCGGGTTGACGTCCATGGTCACAAAGGGCTTGCCAGAGGCTAGTATGAGCAAGAATTCGCCATCCGTGCCAGGTCAAAGGCGGAGCGTCAATAGGGACAATGACGGAGACATGAGCAAGTGAGTGCTACGAGTACCATAGATGGGTTGGAGGCGTGTATACTATGTACAACAGTTCGAACAATGAATACAATCGGACGATATAGTTCTGTGCATGGCGGGTGCGTAGTGAAGCATACAACCGATTTTAGTATTTACTCTTCCTGTTGGAATCAACCATGTACCGTATGATGTTATTCGATGTTCCTTCGTACGTTATCGCGAGATCCCGCTTTTGTAGTAGCTTCCTCGTATTGTGCTAGTGCCCAATGTTTCCTATTGCTGTCTGTGGATGACTACTGGCTGCTCCATCTTGGCACTACATCGGTCATCTACATCTCAAAGCTTCTACGCAACCCTGTATGTAGAGGCAACATGAATCATCAATGAGTGCTCGATAGAATACGTTTTCCTTGGGAACTTTTGGCACTAGTGCTATAGGGTCTACCAAAACTCCCGGCAAATGCGAGCGGCGACTTTAGTATATGTTTATCAATAGCTGTTGGATTGGATTGGACTGGATTTACATTTAACGTCCTATCTGGGTCCTAGACTATTGAAGACGAGAAACGCAAATTGCATCTCTGGTAATAAGGAAGGTGATGTCAAATGAAGGTGGTTTCTATAGTAGTACAAGAGATGATGTTGGTTGAAACCCAAGGGCTGATGCAGTGCAAGCAAAGCAAAAGGCAGAGGCAAGTGTGATATGAAGAAAGTGCCAGCCCAGTCCTCCATTCTTTCCTCCAAAAGTTCGATATCGCATGCCCTTGCTGGCTGCCTGGAATTGAGTTGTCAAGTCACAGAGACTGACGTTCGGTATGATTGGAACTGCGTGCAGTTCCGGTCATTATGTTGTGGTGAAGAGCCGGTGCTCTGGCGAATCGGTGGTGACTCTGGGTGAGCAGAAGCCTTATTCGTATTGGGCATGGCAGTGCCCTTATGTTCAAAAACAGGAGTAGAGGGTCTCCCGTTTTGGTGTATGTCGAGGTGGTAAGATGAAAACTGTGCGCTGTCTCACCACAGGCAATGCTCATCTCCACCATCGACACAACGTCTCTGCGCTGGTTCTGAGCTATCAAAGAGTCAGGTTCCCAGGCTTCACCACGTGGAGGTGCAGAGTCCGATTTCGAAGCCCTATCAATAGCTGTTGTCAATGCGCATGCATGCTAACTACGGGAACTATTCATAAATTAGAATGTAGAGCCTAAACTGAAATTCGTAAGGCTTCCTTTCAGGAATACAGCTGCCCACATTCTGCTGGAACTTGTCGAAGAGCGAACAACACCCATTTTTGCTTTTGCTCTGAGAATGGGATGGAGCCTAACGCCAGACCGAGCCTGCCACGCACTTTACAAAGCTGCCGAATCGGTGGCGACCAAAGACCCAGCGTATATATATACTCTGAATTGCATGCGGGACTTCCGTTTGATCGATGCTGGATGAACATGGCGTCAGGCGAGCTGGTGATTGAAGAAGTGAAATAGATTGAATTGTCCATTGGAGAAACTGTAGGCCTCATACGCTATGCAATACTTTGCGCTTCAAAAACAGAACTATGCAAGTAACTCCAAAATCCCTGGGTTGCTAGTGTACGACCCCCGTTGCAGCACCACTACTCTGCATCTCAGTTTCCGGTACGTTCTCTCTCATATCACGCTCCGGCGCCCTCGCCTCTCCTTTCTTATTGATGCCTCGTGCACCCGGCGTCAGGTACGTGTTATCAAGATTCGGCAGCTCCTCGCCTTCAGTAGGAACCCAGTGCTTGCTCTTCCATGGCTTGACGCCAAGAATGTACATAGTATCGATTTCTTCGAGTGACCGGCCTTGGCTCTCGCAGACAAAAAAGTACACTACCACAGCTCCAGCGAAACAGCACCCAGCGAAGACGTAGCCGTAGCGGTAGTCGATGGCAGAAGTAATGAAGGGAGTGAAGAAAGAAAGAAGGAAGTTCCAGACCCAGTTGCTAGCTGTTGCAAGGGCCATACACTTCGCTCTGTAACGGGAGGGGTAGATCTCACCAACGACTATTGGTATTTGTTAGTGCCAATGATATTTGTGGATGCGGAGAGGAGTTTGCTTACCGGCCCAGACAATTGGCCCCCATGTCGACGCGAATGCTGCAATGAAGAGACATGCAAAGACGATCATGGCGTACCCTACACCCTGAGACTGTGTGCCGTCACCGTTGTCAAGCGCAAAATGGCCCAAGGACGCGAAGACGAGGAAGCACATGAACATCCATAGCGCACCATAGATGAGCGCGGGACGACGACCATACTTCTCTACGATATAGAGACCTGGGAACGTGCAGCCAAAATTTACAGCACCAAGGATGATACTGGTTACGTAGGAATTGGACAAACCGATAGAGTTGAAAATGGTTGTTCCCTGTATATTTGTTAGTCACAGTGCTGGGCTGCTTCTCACAATAAGAATATCTTACGTAGTAGAAGTAGTAGTTAGCGCCAGTGAGTTGCTGGAGCATTTGAAGCGTGATACCAAGCAGCGTACGATATGCCATCCTCGGACCAGTGAAGATCTCGTACCAGGGGTGGTCGCCACCGCCAGCTCGCTCAGCCTCCATCTTCATTTCGATCTCTCTGATCTCGCGCTGCACCTCTGCATGGTCTTCGTTGACGCCATAAGTAAGTGCAATAGTCTTGCGAGCGTTGTCGATCTTGCCCTGACGGTATTCCCAACGAGGCGACTCCTGCATGAAGAAAATACCCAGAACCATAAGGCCAGACCAGATAAAGCCGATGCCCATAGGCAACTTCCAGGAGCGTGAGCTATTATCAGCCTCGGTACCGAAGTTGATACAATATGCGACGAAGATGCCAAGAGTGATGAATAGCTGGTAGCACGAGACGAGCGCGCCACGGACGTAGCGCGGAGCGGTCTCTGACTGGTACATCGGTGTGAGAACAGAAAGACCACCAACACCGAGGCCTGCTACCCATCGACCAAGGGCAACCTGATACCATGTTCTGCTGGTTGTGATTTGGACGATAACACCAACGCAAAAGATGATGTTCCAGAAGACAATCGAATACTTGCGTCCAAACTTATCAGAAATGGGTGCAGCAACCAGAGCGCCAATTAGCGTGCCGATGGAAAGCAGGGCAACAATGAGTCCAGACCTGACGTTACTGAACTTGGGATTGCCATCCTGTTCAGTGTCTGCGAACTTGTGCAGGAAATCTGGCATCTCAAGGAATCCAGAGATCTGACCAGTGTCATATCCAAAGACTACGAGATACGTTAGTTTAACAATATCCTCAGCTATGCAACAAGATACCCACTGAAACCACCCATGGACACAATGCAAGCCATAGCAATGATCCTGGGTCGGAAAATCTGCTTCGCGCCCCCAGAAAGTATTTGCGGCTTCTTCTCCAAATCTCTCATCGAAGAGTCGTGCGAGTGTCTCTCATCCTTCATCTTCATTCGATCACTGAGCACTGCAGTGCTCATCGTAGTGGCAGCCATGTTTCCAATCAGGTGTGAAAACTGAAGTGAAACTGGAACAACGCGGGGACTCCATGGGTCTATAAACTCTCCCCACAACTCTGTAGTGATCTTCCGTACTCCAATACCGCCATCTTCCTTGGCAGTGCTTCCCCTCCGGACAACGACTACACATTTACACCGTAGTACTACCGGCCGTCAGAACCCGGTGAGAATTGCTGGGAGACGTCATTGTGTGGGCGTTGATGCCAGCCCTATGGGCTAAGCTGTGCATTCAAAGGCTTGTAACGGCTAAGCTCAGTGATGTAACCCCTGTTGGTACGGGCCTTGTTCGGGAGCTCGCTTGATGCTCAATCGATGGTAAAGGGTCGACGTCACACACTCCAGACTATTCGTCACCTTTTCTCTTTCTTTGTGGGGTGTGCGGGAGGGAACAGTTTTCAAAGTCGTGGCAAAAGCAACTGATTGTGGCACGAAGGCCGGTACCAGAGGCCGGTACCGAGCTACATCCCTTCTACAGCAAACCATCTTCTGGCCATCAACCTCAGATACGGTCTATACGTTTGCTGAGCGCTTCTTCAGTACAATACAACGCTAAGAGCTGCTGTGTTCCAAGGTCAACTTGATTATGACCTCCATCAACATCAGCGTGTAACTCTGCTTCGAGCCCTATGGCGCAGCGATTACGAGGGCCTCGTAAGAAAGCCGACACGACAGTTGCCTCTGCGTCACGAGGAGGGACGAATACGTGCGACACCGCGGGCTATGCGGGTGAATGTTGTGGGGCCATAGCACAAAGGACTGATTGCTGTGGTCGAAGATTCTTCTACGGCGTCCTCGGGTGTTCTACGTGCCTTCTTTGACATGCGGGATGACGTCGTAGTTGTAAAATATTACAATCCGCGACGTCCGGATTCCTGGTCCACTGGACCAATGTCTTGACCGTGGCTGTCGGTTGAGATTCCGCATCGGATAAAGGAAGCCGAGTATGCGCCGTCGAGGGATAACATTTTGAGCACGTGCCTTATAGGTATATTTTCTGAATCATGGAATCTCCTCGTTTGGGAAAGTATGCGGATTGCCGTTGAGTGCAGTCCACAGTTTATGGATACGGCGCCCAACTACTGAGCGTTGGGACCAAAGTTGCGCTCTCATGTGTATCTATTGAAGGTTGGTATCGGTGCTGAAAGAGCCGATCGCTAAGCCTCCAGACTAAGTCGCAATAAATTTGCTAGATGAGCATATTTGATTCGAGGACAAGGATTTGGTTGTCAGAGGTTGGTCCAGGTTGGTTCCGGTTAGTGACTATGACATCGTCAACATGGGTGTTGGTTCCGGTTATGTCAACGCCGTCGAGACATCAGCGCGTTCTTGCCGCAAACGATTCAATTGTAAACTGCGCCGTTTACGCAAGTGTCCATGAGAAGGTTGACAGCCGACGCGTTGATCATGATAAGGTCGTGCATGACAAAGTTCTTGGGTTTGACAAGGCTGGCCAGAGGTGCGTTCCATGTACACCACTTGAGACGTTCTGAAACATTCTTACATCACGAGGCACTCACACAATGAGGGATTCAGTGTTATAGACCCTGTAGTCTTTGTTTCTATCCTCTTAATATGCAGAGATGTGTCCAGTCTCTTTAGAGATGATAAAAGATAGGATGGAGTTCCCAGCCGTGCTGAGTCCCTGGATAATCTTTATCCATTCTCAATAGCCTTACCGAATCAATTTAGGTCGGTAATGTGCCAGACGGTCGAAAATTCTTCAGTGTCAAAGGGCCCCTGGTAACTGAACTTTGCATATGATTGAAACATAATATCTTGACGTGGAAAGCTGGAAGATGTAGCAACGCGCCGACTGCCTTTGGAATGGGTTAGCTCTGTGATCCCAAGGGATAAATGTAGTTCAGCTTCTTTTCTGTGTGACTTTTTTGTGCTCGTTTGTTCAGGCATATTGTGTGAAGTAGTGTGGTCGACCGTACGTAGTTCGTAGTTACGATTGCTTGACGAGGCCACTACGGCGAAAGAATTGACTAATTTCGCTACACCGATATAAGGTAATTGCTAAGCTAGGTTGCGCAAGCTACGGGACGTAGTCAATTCTTCTACCGTAGTGGCGTTATCAAGCAATCGTAACTACGAACTACGTACGGTCGACCACGCTGGTGTGAAGTGTGGAGGGGATACTCCAGGGAAATGTCAAGCTTGGCTCACATCCACGCTACCGCTTCGCCTTTTTATCTTAACTTAATAGTGAGAACGGAATACGAAGCTGTAACTACAGTAAACATCTATTTTAGCCTTATAGGACGCATGGATGGTACGGCCTTGCCACCTCCAAATAGGCCCAACACTTCAGTGTTTCCAAAGAGTTGCTCATGACAATGTTGTATATCCACGACATCTTCAAATGTTCCGCTTGCTATCTTATCTGCAAGATGATGTCTTAGTTTCAAGACCAAGAGTGTTGTTGCCGCATGAGCGATCGTATCGGATGCGAGGGACCGACACATCACCGAATAGACGTTTCCTTCAGCAAGTGCTGGGAACTGCCGCACTTCATTTTGACGGCCTATGGATACATTGTAATGTGCAATAGCCCTTGTGATTATGTGTGGACTTGCCCAGGAAAATGTCGAGGTTCTGGTAAATACGGTCAAGGATCTTTGGTTGTTGCTTATGGCTATTGAAGGGTAAGAACCAAATATTGATCTTAACTGTGCATTTAGGGATAGCTCAGACACCTCCATTCATCATAGCTGCTAAACTTGTAAGCTCATTGTCAAAGCTACCCTCGCAATCATGTTGATCCAACATGTAGTATCTTTTATGCAGCCTCTACCGAGGCCCACCATAAACAGCACGCTCTTCATCTTTACCTATGGCCCTTACAATCCCCAGCAGCTATCCCTGCCGAACTTGACTCTCAACATTTACCTCTACAATGGGTAGAATCAAGATCTTTATCCGTCACGTGACTATCCGTGCGGGAACACCACGACAATGCGATCTGTCTTCGAAATGTCAAAATGTTTGGTTTTTAGGTGCGATTGAGGCTGCAGGTCATAGTTGCGTTACCCCGTAAAATTATTTTTACCCCCAGCGAATAAACACTTTTGTGCAAGCTTTAAAAAATATTCTGGGTGTAGATAAGCAGCCACATACTGTCGCATTTCCTCATCTTTTTGCCAAATTGCTCTGACAAAGCTCTCTGCTTTCTTCTTAGCTTCGGCAGACGAGCTATTCTCATCATAATCCCAAAAGAATCCCTTTGGCCTGCCAAAATACAGCTCAATTGGGTGTAAGTCTGGTGAATTGGGAGGGTGGGGAGCAAACTTGATATCTAGCTCTTCTATCTCTGGCGCACAGTATCTTAGGCCGACTTTATGAAGTTTGACGTTGTCCTGTACGAGAAATACCTGAGCGTTGGGGTTGTGGTCCCGAACAGCAGAATAGTACGGAAAGAGCGCATCCTCGAGTATGCGCTCGGCGTACCAGAGACCATTCATGCCCTTCCCTGATGTGTATGTAAACTCCTCCAAAGGATAGAACTTCTTAGCTGAAATCAGTTTTTCGGTGCCTTTGCGGACGGCGCCCCCTCGAAGTCCTTCACGCCTGTTCTTGGCCTGAGCTTCGGCGTTGTTGTTTATAATATTTTGGTTGTTTCTTGGAGTACGCGGTGCTCGGTAGTGCCTGGGGTTGAGGCAGCTGAAATCTTGTTGTTCACGAGCTTCTTGGCCTTGTCATTGGCGTTGCGGACTCGCTCCAACAAGTCCTCGCGAGACTCGCTCTCCTCAGTGGCCCAGATAATGCAAGGTCGAGGGTAATTGACAGTAGTATCAGTGGAAGTGGCGGCACAAACCATCAGGCGGAATGGGGGAGGCCTATAGGGGAGAGCGTACTCGTTGGCGTTTGCACCTTTCGGTCTCCATACCCATTGTTTACCACCACGATGGTTAACTCCCCCAACAGCAAGGTATTTCTCATCGTAACAAACAAAAATAAGCTTAGGTTGGAAGCAACGATTGGTCTCAATAAATCCATTCACAGTAGTCTTGCCGATTGTCCTCGTCCTCAGAGTCCAGGTCAATCTTCTTTGTGCGTACACCTCGGACGATTTCATAGTCATGGCTGGCATCGCGGTGCTCCTTAGCGATCCTCTTAATAGACTTTCGAGATAGTACTATACCGGCTTCGTGGAGAACGTGAGCGACTGAATTTTCTATATCGTAGTAGCCAAATTCAATGATGGCGTTCCGCAAAGTCCCAGAGAGTGTTGAGCCGTTACGTACCTTTGGGGGCCGGCCAGGATAACGAGGAGTATATTTGTGTACAGCATTGATGAGCTCTGTAAATGAGGCGTCCGCAGAGGATTTTTCAATCTTCCGAAAAGCTTTACCGGCTGTTGAGTCGTTGATCTTGAGTATGCCACTTATCTCAGCGAGCCAAAGCTTCGGAGAGTGACGATAGCCGCTTTTTAAGCTTCGATGAGATTTCTGGCGCCCTTTGGGCGTGCGTGAGCGTGCGTACGAGGCATAGTTGGGGGGTTGTTGGTGGGTGATTGCTGGGGACAGCCCACGATAGCCTTGCGGTGTTACAACTGAGAGCTTGCACGGAGGCCTGATCCCTTATCGATAGGATGTCGACAGTCACTTGACGGATAAAGATCTTGATTCTACCCATTGTACTCTCACAACCGTGCGACTAAAATATTTGCCTGTGACATGCGCCAAGCCACTGTCTCTCGTATTGTTTTCACCCGATCGCGATGGCCAAAGTATAAAATTAATATCTCCACAAAACACGAAAACAAAAAGTACTGGAAATACAGGAGAGGAGGCAGTGCAATTGTTGACCTCGTTCGACGAAACTGCATTTTGGTAGTCGGTCGATCCGTCGATAGGCGTAGATGTGACAACGATCAATCTACGGAAACGACGATAGGAACATTAGTGACGATTGATTTTGTGTAAAGATGGAGCACTGGGTTAGAAGTGTCATGACCGTATCGAGCAGACTCGTGGGCAGCACAGAACTGTTGGGAAACTCGTTTCAGACTATCTGCCTATCTGCCTATCTAACTGCGCTGGAAGGTTACTATGGTTGATCTATTTTACCAGCCGTTGTTGCGCTGTACTCTAATCTTGCGACAATGTCGCCTATTGGGTCTGGCTCTATAAAGAAATAGCCTCGAACTATAGAGGCGGTGTGTGGGTTGAGAGATAACGGGATGGCGGATGAAGCCGCAGTGTTGGTGTGAGAAGATAAGTCGCTGGAAGCACAGCCAATGCCAAAGCGCTGCGCAAGAATGTCGAGAATAATTACAAACAATAATGTGTGCGTGTGACAGGTCCAAGTCCCTACTCGGAAGCGTACCAGAGTACCAACACCCGCATACATCCAACATGCAGACCGAGGGTCAGACGGAAACTCAATTGAGGCGTATTGAATGCTTGGCGAGGTTTGTGATGATTACTTGATACGTATATAAGCTTTGTTCCGCAATACCCTTGCCAAAGCAGGCACACACACGTACTACAACACGCTGTCATGTGCGGGACAACAAAAGGGTTGAGATGTGAGCTGGGCGCCCTCGTCCGCCTTGTGCATACAGCTGAAGAAATTGCGATGCGATGCAGATTGATAAAAATCCAGGACTCCAAAACGCCGCCGTTTGGATATATGGGTGTAAATCAGAAAGTGAGATCGAGAAATCTGTACAGAGCGATAGTAGAGATGCATTTAGAAGTTCTGCGCAATACCAGAGTTTCCTTGTTGCGGAAAGACCGAAGGGTTCTCAATCCTTGTATTCCGGCGCGCCGACACATCCCGAATGACGGGCTGCTGACCAACACCATACGGATCGTTGTTGCCGTATGGGCCTGTCTGGTAGTAGCCTTGATTGTCGTAGTATTCGTTGGGGTTGTGCATGCCCATGCCAGGATATTCGCCTGAAGCATCAGATCGGTTGGCGGCAGAGTAGGATGAGGATGCGTTGGAAGGCCCACGCTGTACTCCTGCCTGGTTCTGTGTGGAGTTTGGCGCGGCACCCCCAATGGCACCTGCTCCTAGCGCACCAAGACCGTCGGAGTCCATCGTCTCGCGGCGGCCGTTCACCAAGGGGTCGTTGGAACCTTCCGAGTAAGCTCCTCCAGTGGGGGAGTGTGGTGTATTGTAGCCCCCAGGATTGCTGTTGCTGTCGGAATACGTCATGCCGCTAGTGAGAGTGGTGGAAGCCTTGCGGTTCGAGCTGGTTGCAGTGTTACCCCATCCTCGGTAGCCGCTTGAATCCTCGGCCATTTCCGATGTCATGCCAACTGCAGGAAGGGTAGGGTCGTGATTGGGATTGAACCCATATTCCTCGACCTCCTTCCTTCGCTCTTCTTCGTTGTTGCGACGAGCCTTACGTTTCCTCCACAAGATGATACCAGCCAAGACTAGAAGTGCAACGACGACGACAGGCACAACGACGGCAATTGCAGTCTTGCCGCCAGTCGAGAGTCCTTTCTGTGTAGCGCCATCGTGGGTTACAGGTCCAGCAGTGTTAGTGCTCGAAGACCCACGAGTAGTGGCCGTCGAGGCCAGACCGCCACTTCCAGTTGTTGCGGCGGGACCTTCACGTGTAACGACAGAGGTAACGACGATAGGCGTTAGCGTTTCGCCCTCGCGGCTTGCAGACGGAGTGATGGTAGTAACAGACGTTACAATCTCGGTAGTCGATGGCGGCTGAGACGACGCAGTAACAACCTGAGTGGTCACCGGTGAAGGCGCTGCACTCGTTGACTGTGCAGGGGCGGCCGACGACGGGACGGCCGACGATGGGGCGGCCGACGACGGTGGAGTTGCTTCTGATGAAGTTGGGGCAGCAGCCGAAGGACTAGGCTGTGTGGCAGACGGGGTAGCTGAGGCAACAGACGTGGGCGCTGGTGCCGAGGACGTGGCAGGTGCAGAGCTTATAGGCGCTGCAGATGGGGTGGACGGCGCTGCTGATGAGGGCGTGTTAGGGGCCGCTGAGGACAGCGTAACTGAAGGAGTAGAAGGCTCAGGCGTCGCAGAGGAGGCCGCCGGTGAAGCTGCCGACGGTGTTACACTCGGTGCAGGTACAGAGGACGCAGCGACAGAGGGAGAAGTAGAAGAGGAAGGAGCCGCCAACGATCGAGTTGGTGCTGAGGAAGGAGAGACAGAAGAGATCAACGTACTGGCAGCAGTATTGTTCGTCGACGACATCTTGACAATTGCGAGGCACGCAGGCGGCCAGGCAGGGAAGAGTAATAAACGGCGACGACAGCGACGACAGAGACAACGGCAGAACTATGTCGCCGAAACCCACACTGTGAGGGTGAAGATGTTAGTGTGTAGCGGGTACCGGCAGAGCTGGTTTCTTGGTTCGTCCCAATGTTCCTGTGCAAGCTCGCCGGATGATGCGCGGGTCCACTGTTGCTGTTTGTGCGGCAACAAGACGGTGGGACAGCACGAGTGATGATGTATGGCTGGGGCAAAGCCAGCAAGACGGGGACAAGAACCCTTGGTTGGTGGGTGGAGGAAAAGAGGAGGTGTTGCAGAGTGGAGCGCCGTAGCAGAGGAGAACGATCCGAGCTCTGTTGATCCGAAGGACTGCCTTATCTGGTCAAGGCTGAGAAGGTCGAAGCACGAAAGTTCACTAAAGTACCAATGGAATGCCAATTATTGAGGCAATTTGCGACAAACGTGTTCCAACTGGGACGAGGAGAGGGCTGTGTTGCTTTTCAGCGCTCTGCGGCCAAGGCGCGAACTGGCAGCACGGCTATTTTAGCTGGCGGCGTACCTATCTAGACAGAAATCAGTCTGGAAAAGCGGGGACGCTGTGCCGGATCCCAATTAGCTACGTCTGCTTTGGGGAGGTGGGAATGCGCTTAGGCACCGCTTGAGGGAGCAAAGGCGTGGCTGGTTGTAGCGTCATGAAGCATTGTTCAACATGTCACCGAGGGCTTCATGCTCGAGGACGAACACCTGGCAAGCCCATGATGCAGCCTTTGTGATACAAGATGAACGCAGGTGCGCAGATTGCTCTTGCATCATGCCATCGGCCGCCTTCCCTGCTCGTTCTCATAACATCCCAGTCCTTGGTATTATCATCCTTTGAGAGCTGCTCGTTTTCGATACGCCCGAGAGTTGCTGATTGGCCTGCTGCCGCTCTATATTTAAGCTCTCAGTCAGAGTCGTCTCGCGAGGTTGCAGGCAGGTCGTGTTTTCTGCGACGCCACGGTAATAGACAACACATCAGCAGCAACCACTCGTATCTACAAAGAGTTCTGATCAAGCGATTTGTATGCCATTGCTGCATGTCGAACGCGATAATTGTCAGGTGCTCTGGTATTCAACATGTTAAGCTTTTTCCAGCAATCAATCGCCAGGGTGCCCTGCATTGTTTTCCCCCGCTTCCACCACTGAGATGTTCGCCGTCTCAGCAAGGAGCGTGAACCATGTTGCAAGATCGCTTAGCAATTGATTATTACCATGGGTACATCACAAAATCAATTTGCTTTGCGTGAGCATAGTCATCTAAAACATTCAGTGTCTGGTCTGCTATGCTGAGTGGATTTTGTCTTCTAGAACATCAGGAGAGTACCACTCGGCGGACGGCGATGGTTGCCAGTGTAGCTGTTATTGAATTCACATGCAAACAGCTAGCCTGCCGTATTACTAGGCTTGCATCGCAAGTCTACACCAGGCCTGGAATCACAGCCTTTCGATTTCCCACCTTGTCCCTGCCAAACTTCTCCACATACCACCGCTTGCCCTGCAGTGCGCGAGGAATCATTGTGCTAATTTCATTGATAAGGAACGTTCGAGCTGGTTGGCACTCTAGGCCACCAATCATCCACCAACCAGCCCACTCAATCCATTCGCAGAAGTAATGTGCATATAGAATGTACTTGAAAAGCCCATTCTTTGGGAGCATGTACACTTTGTCCACACCCTCAATGGGCTTGCCTTGCTCGATTGCATCTTTTCGCTGTCTGCGATCTGCCGCTCGTCTGATCTCGCGTAGGTCATCGTCGTGGAATATGTTCCCTAACAGTCCCCAGCACCATATTACAAGTCCGAGGAAGCTCCATCCTGCGCGACCCTGCCAGTCATAGACGGTCGTTGGCCCATAGCCTGAGAGGTACCCGCCAATTGAGATTGCATTGGTGACTTGGAACGCAAACATCAGCAACCAGACAAGTGGGTTCATGGGCGACATGCTTGGGTTGAGGAAGAGTGGTGAGAGGACGGCGCGGTAGATGTAATGTATGACCTGAAGCTTAGGTCAGCAATTTTGTTTCAACGTCCTCAAAAAGTGACTTACAAAGCAGCTAGCCATTGTCCAATTGCCCCATGGTAGCTCACCAATACCTTGCTCCTTTGGAAGTGTGAAGAATATGTACAGCAGAGTGAGCGGGCCCGCCGACTCCGCTGTAGCCCACCCCATCTTTCCAGGTACATTCCATCGTGCTTCTGTTGAAGTCTTGCCCTGGGGATACCAGTCAATGACCCATTGTACTGCTGTGATCTGGAGAGATAGCTGTTAGTTGAATGGCTACCCGAGACACGCGCAACCCGACTTACCAGAGGAAAGAATTGCCAGAGATAACTGACCAACTCCCAATTCTCGCGTGATGGTGGTAACCAATTCTCTATGACAGCCATGGTGTTTGATGAGTGTGTAAGGCAGTGTAGAAACAGATGTACGAGCCGTGTGCTTTGAATGATTGCGTGGTTAAATGATGAGGTCATGGCGTAACCATCTAGTGCTAGACTCGAACGCGTTCAAACGCTTTGGCCCACAATCGACCTTGAGATTCGAAGCATATCTGAAACTCATTTTTTAGTCACACTGAAAAGTACTGGTAAATGAGTCGCATTGGAAATGGAGAAATGATTAAGATGGCGATATTTTCACTTAAAAAAATTAATTTATGAAATTTAATATCAGTTTAACTCTTATCAAATTATCCAGTCGCTTTAGCTCACTTGGGAGAGCGCCAGACTGAAGTTCAGTCACTAAATCTGGAGGTACTGTGTTCGATCCACAGAAGCGACACTTGCTTCAGTGCCCAGTTATCCTGGGATAACTCGATATTTTTTCGGTCTTCATTAGCAAAGAAAGTCAAAAGTCGAGAAAGACATTGTTTTTGCTGCTTTGCTATATCGCATTCAGTACTCAATTTCCTCTCTTCGCGTTACTGGTTCCACTGTCTTGCAGCCCTTGCGTTTGAATGCTTTGAAGTCTAATCTGTCCAGGCCAGAAAAGACGACAATTTATTACCTACGACTTTGTAGAGCTGAGATTATACAACAGTGCTCCCATGGCACGCATAAGAACGAAGAACAATCTGTTCGAATCGTCACCCGCAATGTGCTGAAGTGATTTCGCACAGCGCACCGAGCTTTTCAAGCAACAGGTCAAACGCACAAAGACAATGTAACGAGACTCAACAGGCATCAGGTTCTGAGTACGAGATGAGTCTGATGTAAAATCAATGCATATGAAAGTATCACGGGATGTCATGGTTGGGGCTCTTCCTGCCATGTTGCTTAGCCGATCCTTACCCTTTGGCCCAGAGGCCGCTGCCCTCTGTAAACCAACGTTGTTACTACCAACTATAAATACATACCCTCTGTAGTATCCTAGAACGAACAACTCAGTCTCTCATGTACCCATTTCACAAACACGTCCAATTCCAATAGAAAGACATGGTCAGGGCAATACGTCGTTATCTGACGTGAAACTATCGTGCAAATGCAACAGCGACATGCCAGATATCTCTGAGACTTGGGAAGCTTCGAGCTCAAATAGTTCCCAACAGAGAATATTGGGGAACCTGGATGCGACATCTGATCATTGTATCTCGAGTTTCATTCAGTGAAAGCTCTGTAAAGTCTGTTAGTGAAGTATGCATTAGGCCACGAGAAGGTGACCCCTGCGTATCTTTTACTACAGCCTCCTATTGCTGGACCCCTCAAGAAAAAGAGTTGTTGTGTCTGCAACCGCGATGGACGAGTTTGTAATTGTCCTGTAGGATTCTCAAGTTCCTCTGTTCTGCGATATAGCTAATCAACAAAAGCTAGCGCAAAGAATGACTGTGACCAGTGAAGCTTGACATACCGTCTGTGACCACGATACCTTAGCCAGGGAACGGTGACCAGAGTTATCAAGTAAGCGATAGACTGATTGATCATCAGTCTGGGTATGGCACAAGCCTAATGGTGGGGGTTTTTGACACTTAATCGAGTAATCAATCTGTAGATCGCTTGCTGGATGACAACTCCGGTAGTGACCAAGTTCTCATCTCAATAAGCCGGGATAGCCATGGAGTACATGACTCCTTTCAGAGCCACCACACCATTCTCAATCGATTTTTGGGACTGAAATCGCATTTCGGAAAATTTTGAAAGCATGTCTTGGCTAACAAAAAAAAGGCCGACCTTCATGCTGCTGAAGTTTGAAGGTATATATCTTAGGCCAACAGTATGCTGCAGTCGTGCTACATGCAGTTATGATTAGTGCTCTTATGTGTTCGCTACATTAATGAGAAGGAGCATCAAGTGGAACTGGATATATCGTTCTTCCAGAAATGCTCTATACTGTTAAAGTTATGGGTGACAGGTGTAGCGGAAGCTGGGTAGTAGGAGTGAAAAATTGTTGAATGTATTAGGGAAGAACAGTTTCCACGAGTGGCGATACCGTGCACGGACTCGTGATGCGCATGGACGCGTGATGCGCACCCCAACTACTTTTAGCACCACACAGAAACGATGATATTGAGCCACACACAAAAGCAATCATCGCGAGAAAACTTGGTGGTTTGATCTTTCAACTATGGTGATTATTTTGGCTATCTGTACTTCTTTGGAGGAGCGATTTTGCGGCCTCGGCTATTGTATGTAGGTGGAGGTGTTGGGGAAGGCTCATGAACAACACGCTGACTACGAGCAGCATCACCACCACCCTTTTTCGTTATTTTTGGCTGCAATTGACTTGAGGCCTTACGCTTTCCTTTTCTGGGCAATTGGACACTTTTTTCAGTATCGCGACGTTGTTTTTGACGCTCTCTCTGCCTTGCGTTCAGCAATTGCAGCAGCCTCCTTAGCCTTCTCCCTCTCCCACGCTACCTTGGCTGCCTCTCGCGCAACACGTCGCTCCTCCTTGATTTTTTCTTCAAGAAGCCTCTGATTCTGTTGTAGCTCTCGCTTGGTGACTTTTTCAGCCGCTACCTGTTGGTTGTACTCCTCCATTGCAGCGTCACGTGCGTCAGCTTCACGCTTCGATCGAGGACTCCACCACGTTGCCCCTCCCTGCCTGTTCAAATCGTATGAGTACAACGGCAATACTTTCTGCCTTGTCTTCCTTTCTTCTTATTCTCAGTGGCCTGTTTTACGCCTTGTAGCTCGTGCTGAGTAAGCTCTAATTGCATATGCAGTCGGTGAACTACTCGTTCCAATGCCCCGGCCTCAGCACCAGCGTCATCCTTCACCACATTTCGAAGCAACGTCTTTGCCTTCAACCAAGCAGACTCATTAGGCGCTGCAGCAGGTTCTGTTTGCTCTGGAGGTGTTGCTGGAGGTGGAGGGCTTAATGTGGTGAAACGATCGAGTATAACGTCGGCGTTGGGGGGTGTATACCCGTGGCTTCGAAGGCTCTCAACACCAACGAATTTGTGAAGGTGCTCACCCAGGCAGGCCAAAATAGTGAGAAAAAATCACTCTTATCAACAGGCAACCATCCTAGCGTTTTGTGGTTGCGAGTATCGAGCTCAATAGAGTAGTTTTGACTGAGCGACTTGAAGCAAACCACGTCCAGTGGCTGAAGAGTATGAGTGGCGTGAGGAGGAAAAATAAGCAGCAAAATCTTGTGTTCATAACAGCAATTGATGAATTCCTTGGTAACATGGCTGCCGTGGCCGTCAATGATTAATAACCTCCACCGTCTCCGTGCTTTGCCCTTGGTGTAGCGATCAAACACCTGCTCTAGCCACGTCACCCCTAAATCATTGTTCGTCCATCCATTGGGTGACGTTGTGAAGTGAATTGAGTGTTTCTTCGGGTCGATATCGTGTACCCAGCTTGCCTGCACCGCGGCACCAGCTGCTGGAAAGATGATGCCCGGGGGGAGAGTTGATCCATCCGTGCATATCGTGGCCAACACCGTCACCCACTCTCGATTTCCGTCCTGCTGTGACTGTTTATACTGTTTCTTGCAATGTAATGTTTTATCAAAGCACCTTTTAGTCCTGTTGATGACTCCAATCATAAAGCCCTTCTCGTCCATATTGTACGTATTCTCGGGCAGTACATCAAATTCAGCTATCTTTTGGTGCAGAAGGGAGAATTATTGACGATATTTCTCACTGGAGTCAGCCTTGTGTCGTAATGTATCCATGGGGGTGCACCAGGCCGTGAGGAGAGTGTCGGAGTGACGGTGGAGGAAGCGAGTAACCCACCGATCTGATGGCTCCCATGCACACAGAGGGGTCGTAAAATTAACAATCATCTGCCTTGTAGGCATCAAGTGTCTCTCGGTGAGTCCTCTGATATATTGTACAAGCTCTGCCTCATCGCGTGGGTGGAGGAGTAGCTGAGAGTCTGCCTTGGTTTCATGCGACGTGACTTGACCTCGGTGTTGACGCGTCAACGTCGATCGGCAACAACCATGTTTTTTTGGCAAGAGCCTGGTATAAAAACTGCTCTCCGGGTCTCAAACTGTTTATCTCTGCAAGGGCTTCCTTTACCGGCATCGTGGTGTTGAGTAATGGGAGGGTGCAAAGTACTATCTGAAATTGGTGGGGTGCACATCACGCGTCCATGCGCATCACGAGTCCGTGCACGGTACTGACCGGACCCCGTGACTTAGCGTAAGTTGGTGGCAACATAGTGCTTTATACGATCAGTTAGCAAATGCACTGTGAAATGACATGTAACCATGTTCTACACATGTGAAGCTGCGCGCGTAATCCATAGCTGTATCTGACCTCATCCTAATATGCCTGTGGCCTGTTGTCAAGATATTCGCGTAGGCGGCGCCTGTGCATATCTCGAAACGTACCAACAGGGCGAGCCACCTTGACAACCAAAAAGTCGATAAAGATAGCTAGTAAAAAGACACCCAGCATTTCAAGGAAACTCTGTATTATCGTAGCTTCTCTCATTTGTCCGAGATCTAACGTTTCTATACAATTTCGTCCGTGCCTGAGTATGCCGCGCAAGTCACGGGGTCCGGCCAGTATTTCGAAAACAGCCCATAATGCATTCGGACGGCTGCTCCCGCCTCCACTTATCCGTTTTTTAAAACATTAGGCCGTATACCGATCACATACCTCATGTAGCATGTTTCTGTTAATTATATACTTAATTTCTCAAAACTCGCAGTATAGTATTATCGAAAATTTGAACATGATGATGTGGAACTCCTATGTTCCTACAGAGAGGACAACTCTCCTGATCACCTGGTACACTGCCCGCGTATGCGGCGCTGGTTCTTACAATGGCCTGCACAGCCTGCGCGTCCACCAGATAACACTAACGAAAGCATCACGTACCTCTAACAACTGCTCAGCAACTCTAAAGATTTTGTTGACTTTATTCGTCTTGCGAAAGAGAATAGTTTTCAGTCAATGCGTGCACAACGTAACGCTTACTTCTCTACATAAGTAATGGTACTAGCATTGTTCTGCAATGGAATGTTTTTTGTTACAATTGTGCGGAGGAGAGGAGAGTAAGGTGCACATTCACTAAGGGGTTGCTCAGACAAGAACCGCCTCCGCTTCAGCGCCCGGCGCGCTCCCATCAATCCATGAGAGGTCACAATATATGTAGAGGCAGCTGCCAAATGTACCGGAATGTTAATAAAATATTACTACTATTAAAATTGCAGTACTATCTTTTGGTTAATGGTGATGCTATTCTATTCGTTCTATACCTTTCAAAAGCATGCGTCGTACATTTCCACAACACTAGAAACAGAAACATACTACTACTCAGCATTTGTGCCTTAGTTTTAGAAGGCAAATGCACTGGAAAGAGTCTAGACTTTCTTTTAAACCTAGGCTATTGGGCAAAGATTCCGCAATTGGAGCATATAACAACTACGTTTCGAAAAGTCTCCTGCATTTTCCCCCTTTAGAATCTGCCAAGCCATAGACTGTGAAGAGGATTGGGACTCAGTCGCGTCCAATTGGCATCAATCATAGGCTCCAGCACTAGCATATAGAGTAAGGACTTATCTTACATTATACATTTCAACAGACTTAAGCTTGAACTATCCACAAAACCCCCTTGATACTAGAGGAGCCCCAGTTTCTCGTTTTTAATGGTCTAGAACATCTATAAGAAGCAAATGTAACCACAATTAAACCCAGTATATCAAGTGCATTTTCGGCGCTCAGTTATAAGGCGTGAAGTGTGCACTTGCTTGTTTGCCAGGCTGTTAATACAGGTCTTATACAACACAAATCGTACTTTGAGAACATGCCGGATTCGATCAATTTCTTCGATGTGAGATGGTTGGGATAAAGAAACCATAAAGGAGATAGCGGAATTGAAGGCGCTACAGCCAAGAAGAAGGAATGACCAATCAGTCGATGTCAGAGCTCCCACGTGGAGTGCCCATCACCTCTCGCAGTAATTTATAGCGATCCTCTTCCACACCACCCACTTACGACATGGGCCAAGTTTATGATCAGGAATAGATTGTATACATTCGTGTCTATCTCCGTTCGAACCGTCGGTCAGCTCATGATGGAAGCTCTTCCTTGTGCCGCGCAGGATGAACCACGTTTTATTGAACGACTGCAGCCCTGCAGCCCGAATCTGCTTAGCATCTGCCTCAATACGATCTTTCAGCCGTAAAGCGGCTGTCAGGAAGGTAATCAATAACGGCTAGGCAGCGGTTGCTACCCCGCTTCATTTCTCTCCAGGCTGATATACACGTCCTTGACACCCAGGTCCATGATGAGCGTGCAACGCACGACACTCAACATGCAGCAGCAAACAATAGCACAGGATGCGGAAGGTCAGTTTGCAGATGGCTTAGGCGAATACGCAACCCTGTATGGAGCACCCTTGCAATGGGACCACACCAGGCCTTTGAAACTGGCAACAACGACTGTGCAGGAGCTAGACGCTTCTCCACCACCACCTCCTCCCAAAGATCAACCCCCAGCAATTTCGAGATTTGCAGACGCATCTTACGACTTGGCTGCTCATGCACCACAATACAGAAGACATGCTGAAGGCCTCCAACTCGCAAATGAGGCTTTACCTCGAAGTTCATCACTCGGGTACTCTGCAGACATGATGCTTGACGATCGTTTCCCAAAGCCGCCTATAGGCTTTTCAATGTCGTCGCCTAGCACTGTACCCGTGTCTCTTCCTCCAGGATATCACGTGGCTCCTCGTAGCCCGCATTATTCGTCACAGGCACCTACACTGGTATCGCTATCGCCATCGAGTCCCGATGTTCCTCAGGCTTTGAAGCTTAAAAAAGCAGCAACAATGACTATGACGCCACCAATGTCAAATGCAGGAAGCAGCGAAGGTGGAATTCGCGATTCGATGCAGTCCCTTCACCTAGATGGACAACAGCCTGCGCCTCTTCGATTACCCATGAGTTCGACCAATCTCCCGCCTGCAACATTGTCTCGAATGGGCACCGTGAGCAGTACGAAAAGTAGCAGCGTTGGTTCAGCGAAATTGCGCTTGCCGTCAATTGGCTCTCCAAGTAGTCCTCTCTCGAAGCCCAAATTCTCAGTAGCTGCTTTTACTACAGGTGCGTACGAGAACGAGGCACCCGATATGACTTCAAGTCAAGCAAAAGCTGAGATCATGCGCCTTCTGGAGAAGAAAGAGATTTTTTCAAGTAGAAAGGGCTCGGCAAGTTCATCGATCAAGAAAGGCTTTTCCTTCAAAAGGTCAACCCCATCGGGTGTCACAAATGGGTGCCCCTCACCGGATATGTTGAATCAAGTGCTTGAGGAGGTTGCGCAGGAGGGCAGTTTATCCTTAGTCAAAGCTGTGGTGTCGCTCGGTGCAGATCCTACTGGCAGAACAAAGAAAACGAAGCACGAAGCTCTAGCCAAGGCGACAGCAGCAGGACATGCGAGAGTAGTTGATTTCTTACTTCGTAACGGTGCAAAGTATGGTGATGTTCGCCTGAAAGTCAAATATACTCCTATTGACTATGCGCTTCTATCTGCTGTATACAAAGGGCATGCAGAGCTTGCCAGCTGCCTTATTGCATCTCATGGCGCTAACCCTATGACTGAGCAATGGCCACGGGAGATCGAGGATACGCAACATTACTGGGCGCAGAGTCAAGTTCGCCTACCGAAGTCGAGCGTATTGGACGGGATATCACGATGGAAGAATATCGAGGATGGCATGAGTGTCATGAAATTCATTATGGGAAGTTCAAGATTCGATCCTACCGCCCTTGTGTCGGGATTATTTGACAGTAAAAGTGAACTTCAGTCTGCAAACTACCAACACCGGCCATGGCAAACGACATATGAAGTCTCGGCACTCGCTTGCTTTGCAAGCGCTGGCTGGGCCGATACAGTTGAAGAAATGCTGGCACTGAAAGGCGCACCGAGTGATTATGAAAAGGAGGATGATGTACAGCAACACCAGGAGAAAAAGACTCGTTTCGTATCACCCGTCAATGCATTGACCAAAGAGACATGGCAGAAAAGGCCCGAAGACGCACTTCGTATACTTCATTTACTCGTTGATAGAGGCTTCGATTTCAGCCTCGCTCAGCGTACGCCGACTGATATGGGACAGAGAACAGCACTTGGTAGGGCAATTTCGGCAGATGCGGCACAAGCTGTTGAGCTCATTCTTCAACACAAGCCCTCATTGGTCAGGGAAGACATATTTTTCAGGCGCAATAAGAAGGAAACCAAAGCCCTACCATTTGTTGTTGCCATTGCATTGGACAGATTGGAAGTTGCGAGAGTGCTGCTTCGATCCGGCGCAAACCCTCGCGATCATGCTATCGAGGATATGAACATTCTACAGTTCGCCGCAAGTGAGAATGGGGAGGCGGCCACAGCTATGCTACTCGAGATGCTTCCAATGTCTCCAGAGATGACCTATGAGGCACTTGACATCGCCATCAGACGCAATAATAAGAATAATGTACGTATTCTGCTCGACTTTATTTCAGCAGCCGCCAGCCGCGGCGAGATTGCAGCCTTGCCGCCTGCATACGATTCGATTTTGCTCTGCACAGATACCGATAAGGACGTAGAAACTAAATTTAGATACGCCGGACTTATCGACATGATATATCAGTGGGATGCAGGTCATGCTCTGCATCGACCACAGCTTCCATCAGTTCTCAATGCAATTCGCAAAGACAACTATGCTGGGGTTGAGAAGCTTATGCAACTCGGCATCATCAAAGGAAAATCCTTAGTACTTAATAGTAAGGCAAGGCCTATCGGCGAGTCTGGAGAGTGGACAGTGTTAGAGTGCTGCGAGATGACGAAGAGGAGCTCAGACTGGCTGGCTTTATTGAGATACCATGGTGCGCCATTGTACGAATGAATTTCTGAATACATGGAAACAGGTGTATGACCAGGTTTTTATGCAAAGGCTTCTCGGCGTTTGGTTCTAGCGCAGCATCTGTGAGTGTTCCGATTACACATTTATTGTCGTGAATACTATTCTTGTAGTTCTTGGTTTGCTCACGTATTAATACTGGCTGTTGAGGAACATGACTTCAGGCAAAACAGCCCGTAAGCGACTTGTCGATGTCAAGAGACGGAAGGAGCGGTTGAGTGATACGCGTAGGTGCCCCCTACGGAAGCTTGGATGCCGTGGCATATAAACATGGATATCACCACTCGTGAAAACCTTCCTAACTTAACACAATACAATATCTCATTTCCAGTATCCAGTTTCCACTGTGACTGTTGCCAATTAAGGGTCTGTTCGGTAACCGGATATTCTGGCCAGAATCGGCCGGATTAGGCGCCATTTCAGAAGGCGTTCTGAAACTGGTGGTACTATTCGGTATTATGGAGGTATTGAGGGGTATTCTGACGATGTCATATTCTTAATGCTAACTAAGCGTTCTTTATCCCTACTAGCTCAATTTTCCACGCCTTTATACTCGATTAGGACCTTCTGATACCTTCATATCTTTCTGCACCTCTTGAGGCGCAGAAAACTTCATCTCGCCAGGTGATCGAGTCTAATGCCTCAACCAGACCTCAACATACTCGCAGCTGTGTTTACGGGCGTCGTCGCATCGTCCTCTGTTGTTGTTGTTGTTGTTGTCCAGGAACTAGAACATTTCCATGAGCCAACAGGCGTAAATTCCCGCGATTTGGACGTCGGGTTAGGGACGTCGATGGGTGCAAGACTGTTTCAACGACGAGCAACAGCTGTTCGTTGAAACCCGGCTTCGAGGTGACACTTTTGACGATCTTGTGCGGAGGCTGGGGCTGCAAAAATACGTCAGCGATGGCCAATTGACTGTTGAAGAGAAAATACTTATCTTCTTGTATATATGTGGCCAAGGAGCTAGCTGACGGAATACTCGTTACAGGTGTGGGAGATCGCTCGCAACGATAACTTCGTAGGCTATCAGCCAGCCTCTAAATTTGTACAGGAAATGCTTAAAATATTGAAGAGACTTCCATGAGGTTCTACACGCCGTTTTAAGCCTCTATCCCGACCCTGTAAAGCTCACATCATCAGAAGTTTCCAGCCAAGTACGTGACGATCCACGACGGTGGCTGTTCTTCAAAGAAGTCGTGGGAGCGCTCGACGGCACTCATATACTCATGAATGTTCCTGCGGATCAACGAGCTCGTTTTCAGAATCGACAGTGATCTATCGCAGAATGTGTTAGCGGTAGTTGACTTTAAAATGAACTTTACTTACGTATTGGCTGGTTGGGAAGGTACTGCCCACGATGGGCGTGTGCTTAGTGACGCCGTAAGCAGGGGCTTTAATGCTCCAATGGATAAATACTACTGTGCAGACGCTGGGTACGCCAATAACCATATATGCCTCTCACCATATAGAGGTGTACGCTACCATTTACGAGAAATTGGTATGGCAGGGAAATTACCAGTCTAAGCAAGAGTTATTCAACATGCGGCATTCAAGCTTGCGCAACGTTGTAGAGCGTACATTCGGAGTTTTTAAGCGACGCTTTCGTATTTTCGACAGGCCACACGAGTTCGATATTGCAACACAGGTAAAGCTGGTGTATGAATTGTGCGCCATTCACAATCTCATCAACTTGCACCAATCAGAGTTGTCAACAATCCGTTCAGTCAGTCTGCAGACCCCAACCTGAACTGAACTGCAAGAACCAGGCCCAAAAATCCGAGCAAACGGATTGAACTGAGTGCTAGCAACCTTTGAACTGAACTGATCAACAAACTGATTGATTTTACTATGCTGACTAAGTGTCATCATCGTGCCAATCCTCAAAGTTATACATGGCATCAATTGCCTCGTCAATAAGTGGTGACTCTATAGCCTCTCCCTCAATAACTAATCCAGACTTCAGCCAACCACGCACTGATTGTATTGCTGCCAGCAGCTTTGATGATATCCTTCTCCTCCTTGGACCCAAACGATCGCCACGCTCACTGAACATACGTTCACAGTCGCAGCTAGAAGCAGGTATGGATGTTGCATAAGCGTCTGTATTGGCAGTATTGGTGACGTGGAGTTGGCAATATGCGTTGACTGCAGACTGCAGCGTCACTACACGCTCAAAGCAGCTGAAATATGAGTTCCACCGTGTAATAACAGGCTTGACTACCTCCGGTATTTTGCGATCTTTTAATGGCAAATGAGCGTTAGCATGGTGCTGGGATTTCATGATAAGCCCATGCTGTTGCGGTGTTTTAATGAAGTTGACGATATTGTCAGCTTGGCACCTCAATTCACGTGGTATACCGTGTATTGGGTCTCACGTGTTCTATCTTCACGTGACTGCTTCCCGGTTGTGTATATATTCGCTCTCGATAGCTCACTCAATACAACAACCTTCTGCTTCTTTCATGTTTTCCCTGTCACATATCTGACAGATATCTAGTAGCAAGCCCAGGGGATCATCTTTGTGCCATTTTCTCATGAACTTTATCTCCTCACTGAACTCCTCAGGTGCGTTCTCATAGGCTTGTTGATTGTTACCCCAAAGGAGCGTTTGGCCGATAAGATTCAGTACATGGGGGCCGCGGCGGAGGCGGCAATGGGCGGGCAGGAGGTCGTAGATTTTCGCAAGTGCTGCAATAGAGGTGTCGTTATTGGTTGCGTTATCAAGCACAAAATAGCCTATTTTGGAGCTATCAACACCAAATTGTTGTAGTGTCTGGTGAACAATCTCAACTATTCTCGCGCCTGTATGGGCGCCTGTTAGTTGTGGAAGTGCAATAGGTAGATCTCTCAGCATGCCCGAGAAGTTCACTAAGTGTTCAACGATACCTAAAAAGCCCCGCTTACCACCTAACATCATACATCCATCAAAGCTAATGTGTATCTTACTCAGCGCGTTGGAAAGCTCGATAATAACCTGGGGTTGCATGTGGTTGTAGAGACGCATGTCATACCTGGAGACACTGTTGTGGCTTGTCCATAGCGCCGTAACTGCCTCCGGGTTGGCTGCCTGCAACATAGCTCGAAATTTTGGGCGCTCAAACTCAGATAGCGAATGGTTGCCTTCCACAAGCCAAGTGACACCCTTGAGACGGAACAGTTGTATGTCGAAGCCAGTGAGGGCGTTATGTACGTCATGAGGTACCTCTCCACCGGCATTGTAGTACGAGCGTAAAGTATGCTCAGTTGTACTTGCTACCGGAGCCCTGTCTATGTTAAATTTCTAGAGCTGATGGGTGGTGTTAAGGTGACGCACTGCTGTTGACGGTGAATTAGTGGTGTCATAAATACTACTTCAGACTTTTTGATATCTGAGGTGACATATTTTGCATACAAAATAGACTTTGCTGCTGAGGTGAGGGCTAGTAGAGTTGACACGATAGCCATGAGCATAAATCCTGCTTTTCTTATGCTTTTGCGGCGTGAGCGGCGCTCTATAACCAGGTAGCCTAGCCTGATAATGTCATCGAAGTTGTCGGCAAAATGTGTGTCGAATCCTGTCGCCATAGACTGTCCTACTGTGCTGTCGTCATTGACAGAAGGGACTGTGGGAGCACGCGAAGTAGCGGCGGGCGCAACGATAGCCTCTTCGGATTGCGATTCACGTAGCTCAAGCTCAAAGGTGTCATCCTTAGATAGTGGCTAGCTCCCTTGCTGGCTGGCGAAAAGCGAGGCGCGTGGAGAGGATAAACGCATATGCACAAGTTTCGTCAGTGTATTCACTCGCACGCGCTTCGTTGGATGATCTCCTCGTGTTTCGAAGTCTAACTGGGCTTGCCTAGCCTTTTCAGTAAGCCTGGTCGTGCGCTTGGGATGCGTCATAGCTGAGTTGAAGGGTGAACAGAGTAAAAATTTTATGATTGTCAGCGTCTGAAAACGAGTTCAGGTGAAGAGTAGTGACAATTGCTTACTAATTCGGTTATAGTGAAAGCAACCCAATGAAATTTCACCAAGTAAACCCTAAGTGCACCTTGTACTACTGTTGATCAAAAAAGAGTACTCGAAATCTACAGTACTATCAGTTTATACAGTCCGTTCAGTCAGGCCTCGACCCTGAGCTTAAACGGACTGCAAAAATTATGTGGTTCGGCTTGAATTGTACGGACTGATCACGTGTCAGGCCGAACAATCAGTTAACGGGAAACTAACGGATTGTTGACAACTCTGGCAACAATCGATGGTGGATGTAGAGGCGGATGCAAACGTCATGGGGCCATATGAAAATGAATACACTGAGAACGTGAAAAGAGAGACTGAGAATAACGAAAATCTTGCTGCAGCAGCTAACATGGATGCCAGGAGAGAGCGAATAGCGGAGGAGATGTGGTATGCTTGGTGCCAAGCAACAGGCAGAGCGTCCCAGGATGACAATGACATTATATGAGCTTACGCTGACTCCAGGACGTGGGTTCCCCCAAATTCCTAGATAGGCCTAAGATTTAGTGCCAGAATTGAAGCATATAGGTAATTTTAGCCATGCAACAGCTCAGTTTGTTCAATCGGCAGAAATACGCAGCAATGACTATTTTTGAGCCATTGAAAAATCTCTTGTTTGTGCCGCAGAACGCAACAGCTACCATACCGAGCCCCCGTATTCAATTAGGTGAGAGCCTCTTATTAATGAGGCGTGTAGACACTTGCATCCTCCCCGTGTAGTATGTTGATCTCTTTCTGCCCTAAGTCACTGTCTCCAGACCATATCAAGCTTTCCATTACACCCTCAAACGACTTTCCATCGTAGTCAACAAGCTGTAAAGTGCTGCTGCGCTTTAAGAGCTGTTGCTTGACCCATACTTTACGCAATTCCGGCTAAAAGAGAATGAATGACTTCGCAACAAAGTCTGTGTCAAGCATCGACACCACCTCAAACAACAACAATGGATGAAGTTTGCTAAAAGATTGCAAAAGCGGCTGCACAGCCTGCTTCTGGTGATCCATCTCCATAACAGTTACCATTGCTTCCATCTGAGAAGCTATATTCTGCAGACCTTTAGTGATCCGATCGATCACGGTACCTCGCTTCTTATGAGCTCCATGATCTGATGTGCCTGCCGTACGCTTTCCTGGCATCGAACTCATCAGTCACACTGATGAGGATCCCTCAATCGACTCCGTCACCCCCAACTGTGTCGTCAGTGTCGGTACTGGACAAGTTGAACTTGAGCAGGTCTTCGATGCTCGTGGCGTCTTCCCCAGTTGCAAGGACACCGTCAAACAATTGGCGGAGCTCTTTTGCATGTTTGAGAGGTTTAGCATTAAACCTCCGGGCATCTGGATAAGCTTCAAAGTATCGTTGGAGCGCGTCCGCATCACCGTCGACAAGACCATGCGCGGCGATAGTGAAGCCCGATTGAGAGGTAAGTGTTGGTGAGAACAAGGAGTGCAGAATCGTTCTGTTGATTTCTATCTGAGCTATGGAAATTTATAGAAGAGAATCGAACTAGAGCAAATCGGGCTTAGCGGCAGATCCACCCTAACTGACGTAGAGCCGAGGTAGTTACCCAGGCACTGACAGTAAGCGTACACCAAATCTTCCAATTCTTCTTATGGGTATCATGCTTATTCTTACAGTGAGAAATTGTCACTAATTAGAGTCGCCAGCTACCCGTTGTACCTCGCTCTGAGCGTACTCCCACACCTCCTTATACCCAGAGTCTGCCCGCTTGGCGTTGTGAATGACCTGGTACACCAAAGCCTCTATTAAAGTTGACTTCATCTCATCTGTTCATGTAAGACGTGGCGCGCGATTTGGTATAAATGTGCGTGTACGAAATGCAGCTGTTGACGTCGAGGTCATAGTTGGTTGTGGTTGGCTCGGTGCTGGAGAAAGCAACAATAGTGAGTCTACTGACCATGATGGGAATCACTGAGGTATAGTACTAACAAGCCTCTGCAGTGCTGGATGCTGGAGCGGCATTATTAATGGGTCAATTCTCGATAATATGCAACTGCTTGATGAAGCAGGTGGCCAATGATCAATGATACCCCGCCAATACAATCTGGGCAGCGAACAGCACCTTCAGTTTCATAACCAACATTACGAGATAGCTTGATACAGTACGCAAAAATGGGACCCACCCACACCCCTGCTTCTGAAGTATATTTTCTGGTCATAAATTCTGGGTACCGAACAGGCCCTAATCCCAACACTGGCGATGCTAATCTGAATTATTGCGTTATTGAATCTTGTAAGATTATCATTTCTTGACTATTATTAGTTTCAAAAAATCCATTTAATAATATAACAAGTATCTGTTATGGTCTAGTGGCTAGGATACATCGCTCTCATTAGCATGTGCCGATGTGGCCGGGGTTCGATTCCCCGTGACGGAATTTTTTTCCTTCCGCGAGGGTCGGAAACCGAGAAACCTCTCTTCGACCCATCCCTCATATGGATTGTTCATGAAATACCGAGCGCACCCCGTGACTTAGCTCGACTATGATGCCAGATCTAATTCATTAGCGTTTCGTAGTACAGTACTTAGACTAAAGTCTTGTCGCGTATTTGAGCTCGGGCCACAGCAACAACACAATCCGAAATAACACCTACACTTTGCGCGTCAATTGTACCACAACCATGAGGCATTTTGGAGCTGCGATTAGCGGCAATCGTCAGCCAGGTCATCAGTTATCAGATTCTGTAGCTGTCAACGTAGTGCAGAGCTGCTCAGATTGCTCAGACCAAAGCCTCGTGTTGTATTTTTAGTGTTGTAGCTCATCTGAGCAATAGCGAAGCGAAAACACGTGACTCTGGCGAAGGGCAAGGTCTCTAAACCTACTAAACGTCAACGCAAAGCTCAAATATTTGAGCAAGGTGTCAATCCTGCACCGCCTACCCCGCCGCCAACGGTACCTCGTCCACAGCGCTCGTGTGAGCCGGCTCGTCAGTGCGATCACAATACTCCCAGCCGGCTGTTTGAGCCGCCCAAGGCGAGCCAGCTTGCCACTAACGTGCACGCTACCAATATACTCGGGGAAGACGAGGACGAGGAACTGGAAGTTGACGGAACAGCAGATGATGAGGAACCAATAGAGCCTGCTGGGGAGGAAACCATGGGAGCTGTTAGCGAGTCGCCTGTTGAATATCATGTTGGATGCTCACCTCCGCGAGCTGAGACAATTGACGAGGAGCCACATTTGCACTGGAGATACCGCGCGTGTTGGGGAACGATGGAGAAGAACGCGATAGCGTCTGCTTTTGCGTTCAAGCGTAGGAAGCCTCTGTACACAGTCAGCGAGAATAACGTGTGGGGATGGGCGGATGGTATAGTAGAGATGCAGCTGCCGCGTACTAGCAAAATTGAGAGCTTAACAGCGACGCTGTACTATACTAACGGCAGTCACCAAGCCAAGGCAGATAGGTGTACGATTGCGCTGCAGCGAAGCCGGCGTGTAGCTGGAGAACGTGTCGTTATTGGGAATTGGACAAATTTTGAGGAAGAGCTTGCTGAGATGGATAAGGAGAGTGCTCAGATAATGACATGCGACTTCGATTTGGTACTGAAAGAAGAGCTGCCAGCATTGCAGACGGCATCCCAGCCAACTCGTGGCGCTGCTCGCCAGTGACCTGGCATTGTTACAGCAATCCAAGAGGAGGGACTTACTGCTGTTGTTGCTGCTGAGAAGTCTGCCAGCGGCGTTGCAATCGGCATAAAGGACTATTGGAGATGCCTTGAAGAGGCCTGCAGCAATAACACTAACACTTGCTGGCGGCGTCCCATACCTGGCCGCCAGATTAATCGCCCAGAAGATCACTATAAGGTCAACAGCAACACTATCGCGAGCTGGGCAGCTGCTGTGGCTCGGCAGGAGTGTACAATTGAAGAGTCATCTGATGAGATTCGCCTTTCTCTGTTGATGGCAAAGGACCGCGCTAAGGCCGAGAGGAAACGCCACCGACGGAAGGTCTCTCCAACATCATCAAACTCTAGTATTGAAGGACTTACAAAAGCAATCCTTGCTGGTCATCTTGCCCAAATGACTGCTCAAAAGCACTGTCGACACCTGGATGAGCGGCGGGAGAGGAGAGTGTGGAGAGATTTTAACTGCACAAGGCCTGAATTGTTCCAGCATACGTTTAATTTCTTCAACTACTGGACTGAGGCAATGCCACAGCTTGGTGATGAGATTGCTCATATCAGGAAGACAATTTTCTGTGAAGGTCTCTACGATATAAATATGCTGATGGATAAGGAAGATGGAATGACGTTGGAGTGTTGGATTGAGTACTATAACCAGTCACCCTCTCTACTCTTGCACCTTCGAAGAAAAGCTTTCGATTGGAGGAAAGACTATGGAGGACTGACAATAATCAACACTGATGCCCTCGAAAGTTACGAGAATGACACAAGACCCAATCGCGAGACTCCTCGACGGTCACCATTAGGAGAAGTCAGTGGAAATGTCGGTCAATTACCGATTGATGTCAGAGAGCACTCATGAAGATACATTGAAAGAGGGCTAGTTTTGGCCGGAACGTAGGTAAGTACCTTCCAAAGCATCTCTAAAATTCCTAGAATTTTTGGATCGCAATTGTGAAAAGTACCATGTATTGAGTAGCTGTTTGTTAATGTGAGTATATCCGGACAAGAAAGGGAGAGATCCACGCGTGCCCTCTTCAGTGGAAGACACGTGGCATCTCTCACCGGAGACTACTGCAGGTCGCACCGTGATAACAGTACGAGACGACAGGTCACTTTGTGGCCGCATTGGGCATAGCGCGGTTGGAAGCAAGCGATGCATGCCGTGCATAAGTAGATAGCCACAA